>JAODKL010000041.1:8291425-8330830 GCA_026780765.1 Petrocephalus schoutedeni
CCCCCCCCCCCCCCCCCCCCCAGTGTCTGGCATCTCAGGTGTGTATCGAGGGTGTGACGTCACACGCCCCTCCCCAGGGCGTGCAGACGCATGTCCCCGATGACGGTGTCTGTGTCCTCAGCTGACAGCCATTAGCTGCGTATGATGCTCAGTAAAAAAAAAATAATAATGAATCTCTCAACCTAATTATAATGCAAGATTTTTTTAAATAGAAATTCTTGTTTGTCTGCTCAATGAGGGGTATTTTATATTTGTCTTCCAAAACCAGCTTCATATTCATCATTATTAATATGGTGCTGTTCTTAGCAGCGTCCGTGTGTCACGGTGTCTGTGTGTACAGGCGGTGCTCCGTTGCCGTGGCATTAGTGGGTCAGTGTGCCAGCGGCCCGTCTCTCCGCACGGCATCGACCTTGCAGACATGAGCGATTGGGGCTGAAATTAAAAAGCGAGCGTAAAACGCAGTTCGGAACCGTGCCGGGAGTGAGGGCGGGCGGACGTAGCCGCTCCGCCGGGCGTGATGTCGTCAGCCGAGATGCGGCTGTACTGCACAGGAGATGATTTAAAAATAAAAAGACCTGGGCTTGTGTTGCATCACCCAACTTTTCCAGTATTACCACAGCGGCATGAGAATCAGCCTCGGTGACTCTGCTGACTCTGGTGGCTGTGACGTCCTGCTACACACCTCTGACACAACGGCGTCTCCCTGTAAAGATTTGTGATCTATGTAATCGCGTTCTGAGAAATGCCCCCCCCCTCCCAAAAGTGTGCCACGAAGAATGACAAGTAAACCATGTAAAAAGTCAGACTGAGAGCCCGCCCCCACCCCACCAGTGGTGCCAGACGAGAACACTGTGACCTGCGATGCATGTTGTCTGCTATCTGTGCTGTCGACGCATCACATCGGGGGGGGGGGGGGGGGTCACGCCTGGCTCCTGTCATCCCCACACCCCCCCACACCACCGCCGTCTCTGAATTCTTCTGGTGTGCAGATGCCTGATCTCAGAGCCGAGCAGGGTATTCATGCAAAAGGTCCAACGCAGCGTGGAGGGGGTGTGGGGGATTCTCACATCCTCACGCGCAGGAGGATATGTGTCGGGCCACATCCACCTCCCTTGTCCCCAAAGGAAAACAAAAACACACACTTCCTCTTCGCAGGGCTGCTTGGCCTCCCTGGGCTGCCTATTCCTCTTCGCCGTAGCCTGGCAAGTAGCGGACACGCTCAGCCCCCCAAAGGGCTCAGGTGCCAGTGGTATCGACCTGCCTGTAAAGACGCAAACCTGCCCCTTTTCCCGCTTACACGTGACCCGCCCCTGTGGCTGCCCTTCCTGTCCCATCTGGAGACACCTGCGTGAAGAGGGACCAGCTACATTTAAAACAGCTGCACCCCCCATAGTATAGTACAGTACAGTACACCCCCCCCCCGATTCAGAAATGGCACGGTCTGGTTAGTATGAGCTACACTACCTCTACTACACCTGACCTCCACAACAGGCCAAGTGGGTTAGGGGAGGCAATGGGTGCCAGCGATCACAGGACTGAAACTCACCATCTTCAGGTTTAGGAATTACTCATTCAGTTTCTGAGCTATCTCCTTTATTCAGCTTGCGATGCATAAATGACGTGTGGCTGCTCTGATCTGGTGCCTCGCTGAAGTCTATGACACCTGGGACTCGAACCAGCAACCTTCCGACTACTAATTTTGTATTTGCAACATTTGTATGTGGCTTTGGAGAAAAGTAAATGGAAGTAAATGTACTAGGTCTACAGCTGTAACTACAGCACTAACCCGGGCAGATAATGGGTCTTCTTCTGAGTGGCAGATCTGTTATTTTCTGTTGATTTACGCAGCAAATGCTGACATAGGATTTAAAAAAGACCTACGAAATGAGTTTTGAGGTTCTATCGAAATAAGGTTCTATCACCTTCAGTTTGTCTGCTCTGAGTTCGAGGGAACCGGAGGCGAAGCAGCCATCTCTCCGGGACACTCTGCGCTAACCGCTGTCGCATTTCTTGGGCCCTTACCCAGCAAATATGCGCAGAAAATGTGCTGGGTAAACAGGGAGAGCAGTGAAAAGGCCCGGTGCCTTTGGGCCTCTCATTAAAAGCGTAATGAGGTTGCGCTGGGCATGCAGAGAAGCCACAGGTCAAATTGCGCGGAATCCGAAACTCACCGGCTGATTCGCCGTCTAATTCCCAGAGCGTGATTCCTCTCGGCAATCGGCTCACATCCCAGCAGCGGCCGACATTCCGGAGGGACCGGTCTCCAAACAGCAAATGTCAGCACATTTTTTAACACCCAAAACCGTTTACCCTGAGTAGCTCTGTCCCAGACTGACGGGACCGGGCCATTGCATCTTTGTATAGGTGACCATCAAACCACATCATTATTCTGCTGTAAGAATAAATGTTTCATTTAGCCTATACGGCAGGCAGCAAAGCGACTATTAAACACAAATTCTGTGGTATCATATAATGTGTGTTTGTAGATCACAGGTGCAGAGGGGCTTGCCAGAAAAATGGGTCATAGCCTCATATTCCGTAACTATAGTTTGGGGGAATCTGAGGTAAGTGTGTACATATTTTTATACCACTGATCGTGAGACTCCATTGCAGACAGCGAGGGCGCTCAGATCACGCACCTCGATTTCAGGAAGAAGGAAAGGGGGTTCCGAGGAACATTTTCCCGTTGGCTGCCTGTGATCAGCACGCCGCTGGTTCGAATCCCGGGTCAGCAGAGTGATTTCATCAGTGGGCCCATCAGTAAGGGCCTCAACCCCCAACTGCAGAGTCTGTCCTACCCTGCTCTCTTCTGGGGATAAAAAGAGTCTGTTAAATAAATAAAAATTGAAATATTTTGGTACTGGGACAGGACTGATGTACAGTAAGGGTTAATACAGAAACGAAGGGACCGGTTTGGAAGACGGAAACAAAAACTAAATCAAAGCCTGCGCCTCCTGCATCGGGGACTACAAGGAAAGCGAAACAGGACTTGAGACTGGAGTCGACACAAAGGGGAAGGTGCCGTGCAGGGCCTGCATGCCGGAACGAGGCCCAGGCAAACGGGATTAAAGTGCAGTCACCTGACCCTCCCTGCTGGCCCCGCCCATGGCACGGCTCTCAGAGCAACACCCTTTGTTCGGGCCTAAGGGTCTTAAAGAGTTAAACAGCAGAGAGGGAGAGAGCGAAACTGCCTCTGTTACTTTCCTATGAGAGTGGGTAAGGGAGTGGGTGACATGCTCAAGTCATGAAAGGAAGAACCACAGCTGGTGAACATGAAGCCACGCCCCTCCCCCCCCCCACCCCTGCCACAGCCGGGGGACGAGAGCTGGCCTAGTTAAGTCGACGTTCATGCCCAGAAGCATGCTCTGTGCGGGGGCTGAATGCACGCATGCAACTGAGGCGGTTTTTGAATAAGTAAGGCTTTAATGACTTCCTCGATATAATCATTGCTCTTAATGAAATCTGAGCATGGACTGAGCCGTGGTATATGAACCTCTGAAGCAGACACAAACAGGCACATGGTCACGGTCACATGGGACCCAGCCAGACTACAATGCCTGAGGCAGTGTCCTTAGTGTTTCTATTTAGAGTCCTGGGATTTCGGGAAGCGAGGTTTATTTTTAAACAAGTGAAGCGTGGGTTTCTCCCATGCACCGTCATTAAGTGTATGCAGTGTACAACGATATCGTAACTGTATTTGGCATCCCTTTTAACTGAAGCAGTGGGTTGGCATGAACTGCTTTTTTGCAACTGCCAGTGTTTAATGAAGGAACATGCAGCAACAACATGCCGTCTCATGCCAAACACACCGTACGGATAATACAGTACTGTTCCCCGATGCCATCGGAAAGATCGCGTCCAGTCGACCGGTGATTTTCGAATGCCGGAATGTCGCTAAAAACGTGGCCAACGCACCTCTGGTTTCCAGAAAAAAAAAATGAGGAGGAATAAGGAAGGATAGTCCAGAAAAAATTCGGAAAAATTAACTCCGTAAGTGCTGTTCCTGTTCTTCCGGTCAGTCATTCACAGAAGGACACGCCCCCTCATCAGCATTTTGACCCCACAGTGGCATTCGCTGAAACATTTACCGGTTTAGCTTTTCCTACCACTTTGAAAATTTAATAAATATCAATATTTAAAGCTCTCAATCCATGTATATACAAGAACT
The DNA here is from genome assembly GCA_026780765.1 of Petrocephalus schoutedeni. NCBI lineage: Eukaryota > Metazoa > Chordata > Actinopteri > Osteoglossiformes > Mormyridae > Petrocephalus > Petrocephalus schoutedeni. Next base: position 8,295,594 of record JAODKL010000041.1, read on the forward strand.
ATACAAAACAAATAAGGAAGCTATGAACGGCAAGACTGGAATTAACCAACTCTGACGAGCAGCTGGGTGTGGCCGTCCGACCAACCACATCCGCTAAACTTACAGTAACTCTTCCGTATTTCCCAATTACGTTAAATTTTACATTACACTGTTGTTAATTCTTTTGCTTTCAATAGGTTTGCTGAAATTTACACTATGTACAGTATTACTTGAAAAATATATATCAATTAAAAAAATATCCAAATACAAGTTTCTTCAAAGCAGGCACAAACCCCATGGAAAGACGCCACACGTGCTACAGTAGGAAACCTGACATGCGTCGCTGCTGAGTGACACAGCCTTCATTTCAGGCTTTTTCTTTGGGGGAACAATATATTAGAGCACCAATGGGAGAGGTTACAGCTCCCAATCAAGCATTATGTCACTTCTGGTTACCATGGCTACCACGGCTCCGCCCACACCACACATATTCATAACCTAAGACTTGAAGTAGTAGTAATTCTGCACGTGAATAGCCGCACATGGATGGGGATGAAGGCATTAGCGACGCGGGCGTGACGTTTTAGCGTGTTAGGTTCACAGCACCTTGGTTTCCTTTGGCTTCCCGTTTTGTTTGCGTGAAGTACGCGCGACTGCGAGCGATGCTCGGCACTAGGCGATACTTTCTTGTGTAGTTCGCGTCACTGTTTTTGAGGTAAACGTTACTGGTCTGAGTCCACTGGCATGGAAATGTAACTTGCAGCAACCGGTTGAGAGTCCAATGCAATTGGCCAGGAAGGGTCTAGCTATGACTGATGAGCGTGACATTTCACCAAGGAGCTCGTTCACAGACGGCGCCAGCACTCATGTCACCACAGGCAAGGCCCTGTGCGTCCGGTCCCTCGCCAATCCCGACTCATCCCTTCTTGGCCTGGCAGAGCTGAACGAGCCTAAAGTGCTGTTTGTGGTGTAGTCTGAGGTAGGCCGGTGGGAAGCAGTACTCAAGCCTGGAGGTAGAGTTGAAGGGGCGTCCGAAACTCTCCTGCGGGTTGTGGGGGTGCCGTCCGTAGGCTTCCTGGAGATGGTGGGGCCGCTGGTCGATGAGATTATGGTGGGCTTGAGGCTTGGGGTGACGGTCAGGCCCTTTGAGGTTGAGCTTGGTCTCGAAGGAGTGGCTTTAGTCCCCATGGGAGGGGACGGGGTGGTTGGGGGACGAGTGCGTGCGGAAGGAGGAGGGGGACCTGCCTGGATGGGGGTCCCAGAATACCCGTCCTTGGAGGCACGAGGGTCTGCGCCAGGTGGAGGCACAGTGGGGCTCGGCTTTTTGCTGCAGGACTCACAGCAGAGCTTATTATAGCCTGGAATGGTGCAGTAACGTGCAAGGACCTCCATTTGACAGAATATGGATTTATCTCCCAGGCATGGCTCGTCTGTGGAAGGAAAAGATCAACAACCCAGCTGTCAAACTACATGGAATAAAACCACAGTCACATAATACAACTCCGCAATTACTTGAAGTGTGAATTTTCATCACAGATGCTATTTACAAACGACGCTTTTTCACAGAAAGCAATGAGGGAGATTAAGTCAATACTGAATACAAGGGAAGAACAATCAATGCAGAGTGAAGCATATTATGCAGATCAATATGGAATAATTGTACCACCACTATTGAATACTAAATCTGCAGCAATATTTGTGGAAGCTATACAGTACATGTCGCAATTATTATGTTAAAATGTGATTATTCCACGTCAGATCGTGCAATTCAATGCACGCATTGTGAAAAGCACTTACTTAGAGATATCTTGTTAACGGGATGCTCCGGATCTGTCTTGGAGCTTTCTTCAGACTTCATGGTCACGCCCTCAGCTGGTCCCATACTAGGGGAAGGTAATAACAAAGGTCCTATGCAAGGAAGAAAGACAGATATTAAGTAGGAATGGGAAAGCTTCGAGTGCAGGGATTATCTTCCAGCTCAGGGGTTCTCAATTTATTTTTTTTCTATCCAAGGACCCCCTGTGTCCAGGGAAACATGCTGTGGCCCCCCTGCATAGGTTATAATACTGTTTCTTTTGTATGCATTCTGCAATGGTGCCAATGTTTATTAATATAAACACATTTTAATTTGGTTACACTGCCAAAGACTGTCATTTATTCAGAACATAACGTGAACAAGATTTCACTCCACTGTGTCCACCAACACTCTTTCTCTCTCAGTTTATGAAATATGGGTGTTTATGAACAAAAAAATATATACCCTAAATCTAAATGTAAAACCTATTTGGCAAATGGCTTTCAAATCATAAACCTGACAACCATTAAAAGTGCCCCTAATAACCGAAAGCAGTTTAAGGTATTAGCCTTCAACAAAACAAAACAAATATTGCAAATTATATTTTAAACAATATTCACCTTTCCCCTCCATCAGTTTCTCTGTAAGACGCTAACTGAATGGTTTGATTTTAGCTGTGAATTCTGCGAGTTTGTGTAAAGCACTACCGTTGTTTACAACCAATAAGGAATACTATTAGTGTCTATTCAAAAATCTTTAATAAAGCCTTACTTATAAAATGCAATTAAAGTATATAAATATAAACAGTATTGTGTCATCCTATATCTGGTTTTGAAAATATATGAATATACCATAAAAATTCAATTTAGGCTTCTCAGCGAGGATGGAGGGGGGCAGTGCAATTTAATTAGTGTTGAAGAAATTACAACATAGCTCTTAGCTAATGGCTATTTTGTAATTGGGCCCCCCTGAGGCCCGCTAGCGGGCCATGGCCCCCTGTTTGAAAACCGTTGTTCTAGGCAACAGTGTTGCAGAAAAAAAACACGCCTTTCGTACATTATTAAACTATAATTAGAAACGTATATGGAAAAGAGTTGAGTAGAATTCAACATTTTAACAGCATTATAACATTTTACGTGTTGTTGCCCATTTCTGGCCCATCAGGGAGTTCATGGAAAAGAGTTTTTTGACGGAAACTAAATAAAAACAGCACACCATATCCCTGATACATAATCAATGGAAGGGCATTTCACACCCAAGCTTCCTGCAGCTGATCCATTTCCTCCTTTCAGCCTATCAAAAGAGTGTTCTTCTCCCTTCATCGAGACTCATGACCAATCGTTACCATGCTGTTTACAGCATTTGCGGAGCTCCTCAGCAAGCAGAAGATCAGCTGATACATTGGCTCTCTTCCAAAGGTTGCATCTGGTGCAGGAGCAGATCTTTCTGCAGACTCGGGCATTGACCAGTTTGTTTTTTTTGGGGTGGGGGGTCTCAGACACAGTCACAAGTGACCAAAGGCTACCTGGACATGGTGGCATCTTGCAGACCAGCACCGCTTCAGGCTTGGAGCCCGCGCACTGGCCCGCGGTGTTATCCGTCGTGCGACACACCACCTGGCGCTGCTGAATCCCCTCCCCACAGGTGACAGAGCACTATGGGTAATGGGGGGGGGGGGGGGTTGGGGCACATAAGCATAAGATGCACATAAGACGAGATGCGATCCCAGGTAGACAGTAACAAGGTACGTAAAGTGCATTTAGTACAAATCAAGACAAAGTGCAAAGAACACACAGTGCAGATAAGTCATAAGCATGAGGATGTTCATCCATAATATTGAGGAAGGAATTAATATGCTATTAGCTGAATGAGCAGGAGATAGCAAACAGGCTTAAAGGAAGCCTCTGTAGAGACCCCACCTGAGACCAGGCGCCCGTCCTCCACTGCGCGGGGCAGGCAGTGCGGTTACACGTCCTCCGCGCCTCCGGCCGCACCTCCGGGCAGTTCTTGGTGTGGACGGCGCGGCTGGTACCATTGCTGAGAGTCTGAATGCACTGCACCACCCTCGACTGGTAGCCCGCCTTCCCACACGTCCTGCTGCACGGGCTCCAGTCCTCCGCCACCCACCTGCGGCCACGGCAGGCAGGCAAACAATGCAGGGAGGTTACAGGGCACTGTGAACCGTTATTTTATTAGAATGTTGATTTATAGCCATAAACAATTATAGAAGTGTATATGCATTAGCCACATGGGCTATAAGTAAGCTTACAGCTGGGTAGAATTTGCGCCCCAAGAGGAATATTGCAGACTTTGGATGCTGAATTTGTACACGAGCCGCCGGTTCTGGGCTAACGAGAGCCAGAGTGACGCATCAGTACTGATAAACAGCAAGCTAATAACTGCAGAAGTCCTGGAGGGGAAATCACGCGGTAGAGTGACGGCTGGAAGATGCAAGAAGGTATTTCTTCCCCTTAATTTCCCCATCTTTTGTCATTGGTGGGAGAGAAACAGAAAATACACCAGAGAACATGATGGCCAGGGTCAGCAAAGGGAGAACCTCCAGATGTGCATCTAATAGCATGTGCTCCAAATCACAGCTCTGCTGGCTTCTCGACTACCGGCTCCTGAGCGACATTTCCAGCCAGCAACGCTACAAAAATCAAAATGTTCCACATTTTTTAAAATACTGACATTAGCGCCTGAGCAACAAAACTAAACTCGCTAAGGTGTCCAATTAAATAAGCCAACATCCTATAAACGACGTGATGGACTTAAACCAGCAATGCCAATGGCCGAATTGGGCACAGGAATTGCTGCACACAGACGACAGGTTTCCAGATAAAAATGGAGCAAATCCTCCATTCAGCAGAACGCTCTCTTCCGGATCCCACGCGAATCAGACAGCAGAATCTCATGCATTTGCTACAGTCTGGGTATAGCGCCGCGTCGCACAATTTCTGCAGCACATATGATGTGCAGGCAATATTATAATATCAACACAAGACGGAGTACTGTGATGTGTTAAAATACCTTGGTAACCCCTGCTTCTTGTGAATATACTTCAAATTAGTACAATTTGCAGTCTGTCATATCGACAGAGACGCCCATGGATACCCCCGCCCCGACAGACCGGTAAATTGAAGGTGTGCAGAGCAACATACTCACTGTCAAGTTAACAGGTAAAGCACAAAAGCAAGGGCTAACGAACTCTTAAACAAAACCCACCCAGCTAACTCAATGCACGCTAAAAGAGGGAACTACACAAGCGTGTTTTTATCCAGGGGCGCTTAACGTCCACTTGCTATTTTCACCAAGTAAATAGCACGCAGCGACGGCCGTCTTTTGATATACTTGCAGTTACGGCTTTCGATGAGCGAACATTTCTCTGCTAACAGAATCAATGTTAGCCAAAGGTCAGCAGTTTATCGGTAATGCACCAGGTCTACACAGGCCTAAGCAGTGTAGCGGCGATTTTCCTTCTTTTCCGGGAATAGCCACTTGTGATGCGACTGTCAGTGTAAACTATGTCTGGCATCTCCATGCTAGCAGGGCCAGAGAGGCGTCTCTCGCTGCAGCCACCCACCCTTTAATACCTTGTTTCGTAGTCTTTATTCAAATTAAAATTAAACAAAAAGGCGATTAAGATGGTTTTTTTTCCCCCTGACGCATTAACTCATAAGCCCCGTCGCTTGCGATGAAGAACTGCTTATTCGCCAGCAGTCGTAACAAAGCGGAATTCATTATAAACTTGTAGCACGGCAGTGTGGAATTCTCCAATCTTAAAGGGTGCCGATTCATTTTCTATGACCGCACGCATAATGCCAGCCAGGCGAACTGCCGTGGTAAACCAACGCGCCGTTAGAATCTTCAGTTCTCTGGGTGGTCCTTCGCCTCCGCAGCCGTGCGTTTATAAATGTATAATGCACGGCTTGCCCTGCATTAGCCCTCAGTAATGAATATAAAACTATATTAGCCATTTTATATATTATACGATCAGTTAAGGAAACCATAAGGTTTATTAGCATATTAGCAATTATAAGCTCAAATTTGTGAAGCCTAATTTAAGGATAATTGTTTATAGCAATGGTCACCAAATGGCAGATTCTGGTTGGAACTGAAATACAACGGAATCTGGACTGCAGGACCAATACAGCTCCCCACCATCCCAAATTGTATTTTTCTGACCTTGGGTTTGTGTTGCTGATGACATGTTGGTTGTTGTCGATTTTAGTCCTTGATTTTTTTATGTTGTTATTCAAAAGGAATATGATATTGAAATGGCCTTATTTAATACTGTTCCGAGGCTAAGCAGTGACGGCCTGCCTGAGAAACAGCCCCACAGTGGTCTCCAAGCGCCCGGCACGGCCCGCAGACTCACATGGGCTGGCTGCACTCGTTGACGTTACATCGCTTCCGGATCGGCTTCGGCTTCTTGCTGGTCTCGCAGAAGTTGCGATGTACCAGGCGGCTGTCGCTCTTCCTCCGACAGCCGTATTTGGTGTACTGGATGCCTGGAAGATTTCACACCATAAAGCTAAAACGCACCCGGGGGTACAGCACGCCAAAGTAGCCACTGCCGGCCCGGAGGAGGCTCGCCCGGTAAGTGGCTATCAATCAGACATTCATGAGTATGGGAGCATGGCCCACCTCCCCCACAGGGCTTGGAGCACGGCGACCAGCTTTTCAAGGCCCATTCGTAGGTGTCCAGCTCGGCCAGGAGGACATTGTTGTTGGTGATGACTGGTAGCAGGTCCTCGTGAATTATGTACTTATACGTAAGGCTGATCTTGGAGTCGTCTTCCTGAGGAACGACCTGGAGACAGAGACAGAAGCTCAGGAGTCCAGCTGTTCGGAGGGCCCTCGGGCCTGAATGGGTCTCGGCGTGCACGCATGCGATCAAATAACAAAACAGGAGCGCGGCTCGCTCCCAGCTCTAACTGGAAACACATGTTCTCACCAGCACGACAATTCCTTCGTGGAGAGGCCCGGAGGTCTTCAAACTCTCCTTGCCGCTTCCGACAGTGTACTCCCATTCCAAGCCGTTTTCGATGAATGCTTTCGACTTGGCCTCCCCGCTCTTCTCATTGAGAATGAAGTGACCGGTGACCTGATTTTTCACAGCTGTCATGTTCAGAAGATAAATAGACCTTTTGACTGTCTCAGGCAAAACTCCCGTACTCAAGTCACAAAAGGCTTCTACCCCAGGCCATTAAGGTCATTAACACCACCAATTAAAATTAGTTATAACTAACTATATACTTCTTATACATATCTATACTTTTAGTTCTTATTTTGTGTAGTTACATTATTTTTATTTCCTCTTTATTCTCCTTCTACCTCGTTTACTGCACAGTCTGGAGTAGCCAGTGTTGGGGAAGTTACTCACAGTCTATTACAGACAAGTTCTGGTCCGGAAAGTACAAATACAGACCGAGGTTTCGTTTAGAAAAAAAATTAAAAAAAGAACCAGATGATTATAAAGAGTCACAGAGTACTCAGCTGGTTGGTTGAAACAAAGCCTTGTTCTGGATTTGTACTTTCTGGACCCGAACTTGTCTATGGAGGATTACTTTTGTGAGTAACTTCCCCAACACTGGGAGTAGCAGCACTTTTTCCACTGCTAGTTGAATCTTGACTCTAAAGACAGCTTAAAATATCGACAACAGTAGCGAAGCACCAGTTCAAGAACATTACTGCTAACTTATTTTAGCTATTAATGAAATCAAGTCAAAATGACCTTTTCGCGTGAGAGGTCTACATTTCTGACCAGAATAACCAAGAAAAGATTATATTACATTTTATTAATTTTGAAAAAGCTCCACTTTACACTTGAATGAGGGCGAAAAAGTAGTTTGAAAATACTATCAATAGTAAATACTATCAATAAAAAGAGGCATTCAATATGAGTAAAAATCCACTGCTTTATCCTGTCTTTCTATTGCCATATGCATATTCTATCAGGATTACATTTCTGGGCTTCATCTCATCTTCCTTTGAATTGGTAGCTTTCATACAGGCACCCTCAGAGGACAGCTTGGCTCAGGGCCCAACGTCCTCCCTATCACAGCTGCACAGAGAGTTATTGTACCGGCAGTGAGAGAGTCAGCCTGGCCCCCACACTCCTGGGTCCTGTCTCAAACATATTCTGTTCCTTTCTTGTCACATCTACTGAAACAAATACTAATTATGGCATACATTAAGTTAAATAAACCTGTGTGTACACAAGAAATCTGTGCAGGTATAGGCTGAATTAGATTTTATACAAATATTGCCTTTTCTTGGTAGTAACCCTCATATCTTTTCATTGACAATGTCCACACAATGACGGAAAAATGTAATCATGCCGCATCTTTAACTAGCCTGGTGCCACACAGTATAGTGATATTTTCAGCTGTCAGCAGAAAATTGCCCGGTTTCCCCATTCTTATACATGAGAAATGCCTGACATCTTCAAAGGACCACACAATATATTCTTGGGAGAGAGGGATATTGCAGGAAAACAGATCAGGGGATCCAGATAACTAGTATACATTATGTACAGTGGAAGCTCCTTGGCTTGGATTACTAAGAACATGGGCCATTTACCCCAAACTTCACGCAGTACCCACCTATGATATGAGGTGACGTTTCATTTTCCTCTATGCTGATGTGTCTGGCTCCAGCCGGAATATCAAACATTTTCAACATGCCTGAGGGTGACAACATGGTGACAGGGATGAGCGAGCTGTCCGGGGCCCCTTTTCTAGCGTGGTTTGCATTATAGCGATAGGCTGACTCTCGCTCCTCAGGTTCCCCGCTGGCGTAGGTGTCTGTAGCCGGCCTCTGCACCCATCTCTTTCTATCCCTACGCCCGGGGAGCACAAGCCGGCATCCCGAGCGGAGCAGCGGGCAGCCGACGGTGCGGCGGCTCCCTACCTGCTTTCTTGGGCGTCTTGGCCAGCGTCAGCTTGACGGTGCGGCAGTGAGAGTTGTCCCCTCCGCACACGCCGCATTTGTCCTCTTGCTTGTACGAGCCAAACTCCTTGTCACAGCCCACGTGCTGAGGAGACAGAGAGGGGCAGCTGTACCCCATCCAAAAGGTCTCCCCCGAAGGCCGGCACTAATACTTACCGGTAACTAAGAGCGATCTCTGTAATCATAATAACAATGACAAGTGCTCTCTCAGCACATAGGGATCATCTCATTATAATCAGGTGGGTAATCCAGGTCCAAAGAGTAAGAATCCAGAACAGGATTTTGTTTCAACCAACTAGTTCAGGTCTCTGTGACTAAGACTCTTAATGGTTGGCTGAAACAAAATCCTGGTACCCACCTCTGATTATAATTACAGAGAACTTTCCTTATTGTAAGAGCTCAATCAGTCTCGAAATCAAATTACTGCGGAACGGCTTCTTTGCTGTAGTAGCTTTGCCATAAGAAGTATTAAAACCGAGGATAAATACCTTTATATATAGGAATAAAATAGCTACTATTTTTATGCTGTGATTATAGTCATCATAAAAAATGTGTATAGAGTATTTGCCTTCTTTAGCCGATGCACTTGCTCTAAACAGCATAAAAGTGAGTTAATTAGTACATTACAAACATAAGAGTCAATTAGGCATAAGTGCGGCTAGGCTGAGCTTCCAACGAATGCCCAGGTACAAGTGTACAATACATATATAAACTAGAGTATTACAATTATACAATTAATTACTGTGTAAGGCACCTTCAATGTGACCAGATGTCCGGCATTAATTAATACAACAAAGTGAAAGCATCTGGTTAACGTCTGTCATTTCGCTGCTATTTTCAAAAACCACTAGCGCCCCCCTCAGGCTGAGAATGGAAGGGAAAGGGAGGGGCTGACGGGCTGCGTCTCACCAGACACTCCCCGCGGGCGCAGACGCTGAAGGGGTCCGCGTAGCTGCAGCGCGTGCCGTCGTGCATCACCTGGTTCATGAAGACCACCTCTCCCGTCTCCTTGGAGCGGCAGCTAAGCTCACACTTGTGGGACTCTGCAAGGCCGGCAGAAAGGTCACGGACGCGGGGGGAGCCGCCAGGCCCGCCCCCGGGGCCCCGTTATCTCACCGCAAGGCGGAAAAGCCGCCCCCGAACCCCCTTGCGTGATTACTTCACTCTGCGGGAACGCTGCGCTCTCTCAGTCAAGTGGCTATGTTCCCCACATGTTATATGGACAAAAAACAATCTCTCCCCATTTGCCTTCCTGAAGGAAATCAGCGCCCGCGTGCGATAAGCGGCACCATCGCTCACCATCGGGGTGCTCGTATGGAAGCCAGGTGTGTTTCACGTTCTGGTGGTATTTGTTACTCCTCTGGACACACTGCTGAGCGCGGAAATCTTCGTAGGGCCCAGGGCAATCCTCCGTGCTGCACATCTGATAATCCAATGCAGATCCAGGACAATCTCTTCCGCCATAGGCTGGTCTACAGTGCGCCGATCCAACATGCAAGCTCATTAAAACACGTTGGCCATCAAAAAAAGAGGCAGAGATGAGAACAGAATCCCCCCCCACCCCAACTCAACACCCAGCCCTAAGAAAACTGTAAGAGAATCCTTTTAAGATCTCACACACCCCTTCGCATTTGAGGCGCGTTTGAGCCCATATATGAAAAATGAGATCAATAGTATAATGTCTGACAAATCGGATAGCGTGGTGGTTAAGAACAGGGAGTTGCTTGCACCACGTTTAATTGTCTGCACTATGTGTAACTTTGTCTGTTTTACACTATATGGATTTTTATCTGCACACTACGTTCTCACTGGTATTTGCACCAGAATTTCAATATTTCAAAATAGAAATCAATAAAAGCTCATCTTAATCCTGAATTCCAACCTAGCGGTTTAGACCCTGCTCTTTTAGAACAAAGTATATGGACCTGAATTGCACTGAGAACATATTTAGCTGCATAGATATAGGGTAAAGCAAGTATGTGAATAGTTTGAGTCAATCGACTGTTTTCTATCATTCTAAGCACTTCACAAAAGCAGTTCAACTTTATAAGAATAATTGAGGTGAAATTAGTTTTTCATAATGTTAAGATCTTTTTCAGAAACTGTATGTACCTAACAGCAAAGATTTTCTTTGTCTTCTGGGAATAGGAGATCAGCTCTTTATATAGCTAGTGGTCAGCAGATCATTTTTTTTTTCATGACTGTCAATTTAAAACCAAAGTGTCTCAGCTCTCCTACGGATCTACAGACCTTCTAGATACCAAAGACCTCCTAGATACCGGAGACCTTCTGGAGGACTGTGTTTCAGACAGAGAAATGATTAGAGGAAGCCCTGATAAAGTAGCGCAGAGCAGGAGAAGAGTTCACATGAATGTGAACATTTCTGATGTAAGCTTCTGGGTACATGCAGTGCCTGGCCTTCACCTCCAGGGGGCGCACTTACGGCGGGTTGTCGCACTGGCGGTTGCGGGAGCGCACCCCGCCTCCGCAGGTCCGGGAGCAGGAGCCGAACTTGCTCCAGGAGCCCCAGTTGCCGTCGTGGCCATAAGGCTGGTGAGCCGATTTCCAGATGCAGTGGCCCTTGAAGCACCACTACAGGGGCATGGGGAGGGGACATGGTCACTGTACAGTGTCGTCCCTCAGTACTATGGAGACATTCCAGCATTAATTACTGCAAATGCTGCTCTGTCTTCCTACACATTCCTTCATCTATGCTTATATACCGCCTGTCCTGGGCAGCAGCATCAAGGGGGGGTGCAGCGAAGCAAACTCAGGTCCAGAAATGTGTGGCGGCCACACTAATCACTGCACCTGACTGTCAGAAAGAAAGGGGACCAATTTGTACCTTTGCTTGTCCCTGGGGCTCTACCCTCAAGGGTAAATGTACTTCTTTTTCTATGAGGGACTATGAGGGACTTTTTTGTACCACTGGGGGCAAATAAATGTTGTTTGTATCTTGGGGATGTTCCTCAGAGTCCATTGTTGTACTTTAACTTAGACTAAAAGGTACATTTACTTACAGCCAGGGTACAACTGGCAGACCCTTGAGGGTACAGCCCAAGTGGAGGTAAAGGTACAAATGGGTACTCTTTTTTTTTTTTTACACCGTGCTACCCCCTTTACGCATTCAATCCCATAATAAGTTTTACAGTCTGGTTTTCTGTCAGACTCAATTAGTAGGATATTAAAGTTAAGCAAGGGTGTAGCCAGACATTCTGAGCCCCTTGAAGAAATGTCAGTTTGGGCCCCCTGCCCAATAAAATTTTTAATTTTCTGCATTCGAAGGCCTCTGTAAAGGGCCTGAATCTGTCAGGGGGTCCATGCCCCTACCGCGCCCTTGAAGTTAAGCCCATTTTCGGCTGACTGAGTATACATATAAAGACTACACATATAAAAATTTAAAATGCAGTCCTCTGTGTTTTCATTAGCAGTATATTTTGGGGCTTATGAAGCTAAGCCCCTTTCTGTAACTCATAAGGACGACTGTGCCTCTGTTATCCGAATCACGCTGACTAATTTAGTTACAGAAGACGAAGTAACTACCTTGCCAGGCGCACATTCTGTGCCGTCCACTGGGGGACCCTTCTTGGTTTTGCAGAAATACTGGTTGTCGGGATGGCTGCACCACAGCTGCTTGCAGGGGTCGTACGTCCGAAACTGGCGGAATCGGGGGGAGGAGGAGAGAGTTGCAGGTCACCACGGAAACCTAGGGATCATTAACAGTTCTTGACTGAATGCTTCCATTTCTACGGGCTCAAGTGCCAGGATGAAGTGATCCAGAAGATGTTTCCTCAGAATTGCTCCAACAAACATATTCAGCATGTATTAATGGGTAGCACATGGAAAAGAATAATGCAACAAATGACTAAAGTTAACCTGGCACCTCGCTCATGAGCCCTAAGCATCTCTTTTGACAGTTGCCTTAACACATTTTTCTGTGGTGGAGTCCAGCAGCAGATGGAGAGGCAGCCCTCAGAAACATCAACAGCTGGCATCTCCAAGAACCTATCGCCAATGTCAATAGCAGAATCTCTGTCTCGGCGACCACGGGAACCAGGGAGAGCACCTACAGCTGTGCACATCTTGTAGCCGACGCCGAAGTCGAAACGGCACTGCTCGTCCATGGAGTAGTTGATCCCGGGTAGTTCTGGAAGTTTGGGCCATTTATGCTGGAAGGGGTCATCCAGCAGGCAGTCATATGAGCTGGGCACAAAGCAAACACATACAGGAGGGACACTCGCGTGACTCCTTCACATACACAAACACGCTGGATAAATCTTTACGGGTGTAATCAGCTACACCGTCACTGGCTTTCATCCAGACAAAAACAGTAATCCTGAGAAACAGATGCCAGCAGCCTCTGCTCAGTATGTCAAGATGGTACTCCACCATCATCAGAGATGGCACTGTTGAATACTTTTAAAAATAGGTCTGGTCTTGTCAGTAAAACACCTCGGTATACAGAAAGTAATGAAGCTCGGGTTCAAACAAACATGGCTTGCATTGTTATTATTACTCTACCAGTGGGTTCAACACATGCCAACTGAATTCAGACCCGATTTGCACCATTTCAGCTGCACTGCATACTCCACAAGTCAATTGTATTAATTATCTGGGAAGGTAGAGAGAAGCGTTTTAAGTCTGCATCCTGAAAATGGTTAGACAGGAAGACGGTCGCACATACTGGATGTATCTGTTGAGTTCTTGCTTGCTGCAACGGGACCAGTGGTACCGATGGAAAGCTGCCTGCACCAGTGGAGCCATGATGCTTCCCATGCTGGTCTCGTCCGCACAGCGGTTACCCTGGCCGTCGTGCTCCATGCCCAGCCTGTTAACATGGCACGTTAGGCACCGAGAGTCAGGAAACGCGTCACACGGGCTGATAGATTACCCCGATCACAGGACGCCGAAACGCAACGATGACGGAAACCCTCGGATCAGTACGTGTGGACATCAAAGGCCGCGAGAAGCTTGGGAAGACTTTCAAGCAGCGTTACTCGTTAACCGTCGGATAATTCTGCAAACCGCGGAATGAACGTTCGCGACAGTGTTCGCGTATTTATGCTTTACATTTTTGAGGAGAAATCTGCGAGAAAGTGAATGAAAACAAGCACAGAAAACGGAATATTACAGCTTTGGGCTAAAGGTTAATATCTATTCCAAACCGCTTCTGCATGCATGGAAAACATGATAAGTATTAGGAAATGGGGGCCAGACCTATCTAACTGGATCCTAGGTATCAGGAGAGCGCATTTCCTGAAGGCGGAGCTGTTGAGCCAGCAATGCAAACAAAACTGATAGCAAACGAGTGACGGGTGTAACCATCACCTGGCATCAGCACTATGCTTGCAATAACACCCAGGGCACCAGACATCAATCTCTAATCATTCTCTTTCTGTGTGCATGTTCTGTGCAGCCCAGGTGTGTTTTATCTGGAGTCATATGTTGGGCCTTATTCGGTCCACCCACTTAATTCCACTCTCCAGCCTCTCTGTAACTCTTTTTGCTCTTCAGCCCGGTGATTAGATATATGGGATGTGGGGATCAGAGAGCAGAATGGGGTGATTTTACTTGGTGCCCTCAGAATGTAGTGGACAGGCAACCAGACACAATGCAACCACTCTGCTTTATAACTTAACACGCAGGACAGAAAACATGAGAGCCCGGCAATCACAAAAACAGCGTGCTTTATACTTAAAGAAGTACAGGCCCATCCCTCCCCCGAAAACCTCCACGCCCTCCCCATATACCACACTGCCATTGTTTAGTGAGGCCGCAGAAGAGATTTAACGTGCCATTAACATACATATGCTGAAATGCTTGCAGCAAGTAATATTTTGCAGCATGAAAGTCATTTGCTCTGGTTAACTCACTCTGTAAACACTGCAGGTATTTATTAAAGGTATGATGTGTGAGGTGTACGACGCGGTGCCCTGGGTCTTATGCTTTGTAAAATCTTCATTATGTAAAATTCAAAAGGAGCACCGAGTCCAGAAGATTAATGACTTACAATACAATGATAAAGGCGGTAATGAAAATACAGTAATATGAGATCTAATATAAGTAGTGATGTTTTTGCACCATGGCAACCATTTAAGAGTGGTGAACTAAGGAGAACACGGGAAAACTCACACGTGGCCGGTCTCGTGAGCGACCACAAATGCGGAGGAAAAGCCGTCCTCGTGGTTCAGCGTACAGCTCCGCAGAGGATGGCACATTCCTGTTACTGGTGCATAACCTGGGCAACAAGCAGAAGATGATACTGGTGAACTGGAAGACCCACTCGGGTTGGATCAAGCTTAACGCGGCTTCAAATGCCAACAGAGCTGCTCAAATACCAGGGTTATGAACTAAAAGCTTTTTAGCAATGCTGAAATTTGCAGTCAGTATTCAAAACCATGGCTGTGTAATAAACTATGAGGTTAACCACTCAGAAACAGAAAAAGGAACTCCTACCTTTTACAGGCAAAAAAAAAACAACTCTGGCGAGACTAAGAAAATCTTATTAAGCGTGACATTTTGATCAGTAACACTTAATGCACAAAACGAGAGAAATTAAAGAATGGCATTGACTTTTTGGATCATGATCATATCTGTCGGCATGTGAGCTTTTCTGAGCTTCTCGTCTCTTTCGAGATCAGGGAGATGCGAGGCACAGTAGGAGCGTTTATGGGTTATGGGCGACGCAGAACCACCGACCGCGGGGAACCCGCGCAGCGAAGCAGGACAGGGGGCAGCGGTAGCGCGCTCGATCAAGAGGTGTGCAGGGACTCGGCTTTACACATTTCGGGCACGAGACGTCCTGGTTACTTGGAAGACCTTTGGCATGCAGATGAAAAAACAGCAAAGAGGGACGTGCGGGTGTGTTAACAACGGCGGGGGCAGGTGACAGGGACTCGGTGCAATTAAAATAGCCACATCCAGGAAAAGATCAATAGCATAGCACAAGGCCCAGCCCTGCAGCGTCTCCAGCCTGTGTTAAAAGGGCCCGATTATGGCATCATTATGACCAATTGATTAAACGCATATGGAAAAAAGAAAGTAAAAGGGACACCACCCCCCCCCCCCCCCCCACCTCCCAATTATCTGGAACAGATGACTGGTGCAAAGCATTGAACAGGATGTGAAATAACTGTGCTCCTGACAGGAAGCCAATGCTGATTCACATGTGGGGAAAGAATAAGAACTTGGAGTGCCCAGTGTGACACGCAGTGCCAACCGCAAATACAGATACGAGCCTGGCAGGTAAACTATTCCGTGACCTTAAACTACACAATAAACGGCTGACCTGCCTATTGTCCTTAAGGGTGAGATCATGGGCTAAAGACGTGTTTCTGCTTTGGGAGTCGCAACAGGCATGGAGATCCAACACACGCCCTGCGGCCGGGAAATCTGACCTTCTGACCCGCTGCCACAGTGACAATGCTTTTGACAGACAAACCGCATACGCCGGATTGTTTTCTCGCCCCGACTCCAGGCTTTGGACTCGCCGCCTTTTCAGCCACAGGAGAGCATTGAGAGGGAGTGCAATGTTTACCCTCCTGTCTCGAGGATCGCTCTATCAGAGCAGAGGGCCCCTCCACACCCCGAGACTAAAAGCGCCATAGAGACTCGGCTGTTATGACCAAAATATCCCCGAAACCATGGAAATACTCAGGTGTGACATAAAACAGCCGGGCCGTCTCTCGTTTACCTCTCGTTTACGGGGGGTTCCAAGGACATCAAGGGCCTTGCACAATGCATAATGTCTACACAGGGACTCTTTACCTTGATGCTTTCAGTTCTGCTATTCTGAATACAAAGTAACACATACAATTACACTGATGACACAATATCAAAATCTATTTTGTTTTGCACATATATCTCTGTTATTTGTTACCACGGAATGTTATTTTTGCGTGCGCATGATGAAAAAAGACAATATGTTGGATTTTATTATGGAAAAATTCAACTCGGAGAAAATGCGGCCTATAATTTTGCAGGGGCAGAAGAATTTCCATAGCAACGCTTGGTATGAAAATTCACTTTCCAGGAATTAACTCAACATATTGCAAGAACTTCACACCAAACACGACGGCAGGAAATTGTAAATAAACGACGCATGATTTTAATTTGTTAAGAAAAACAAAATATTATGCAGAAAAAGAGCTTGAAAGCTGAAGACACTTTTGTAAAAGGGGCCATTTCCATGTGACCAGATGGTAATGTCAGGGTCAGTAAAGCTTTACTTTTTTCCGCTACATGCCAAAACCTCTCCTTTTATAAAGAATGCAAACAGAGCTCAGTTTTGTACTGGTTGGCACCTATGTCCCACTAGCAAGGTGCTGGAAAAGACCCAACTGGAAGATTAAGTCACAAAGTCACAGCCTCTCCCAATTTCCTGGGCCCTTACCTGAGCAAGGCAGGCAGCCCGTGCGACCGGGGAGCAGACACCGACCGGCACTCACTCTGCACAGGTCTCGATCGAGGGGAGAGTACAGTACCTTGCATACCTGCAGGACCAAAGTCTTGCCTGGTGAGGAAGATGGCGTGGTCGTGGTGCTCGGCGTGATTGGGGTCGCGCCGTTGCTGGGCGTTGGCCCAGCGGCATACCTGCTCCAGGCTGCGGGAAGGGTTTCCGCGCTCGATCAGGCTGACGGACTGCGGAGAGCCACACGCACACACACTGCTCAGGCTGGGCTCCGTCTCTCTCTATATCGCACACATTTCACGACCAGGAAGTACAAATCTAGACCAAAGTTTCATTTCAATCAACTAGCTGAGCACTCTGTGACACTTTATACTACACTGGTTGGTTGAAAAATCTGGTAAAAACAACTTTTTACGCCCCTTGGCGAGTGGAGCGAAGAAACAAAGATCACTCCGAGATTTCACTTGAGAGTTTTTATGCATTTTTTATGCATTTTATGCATTTTTTATGCATTTTATGCATTTACGAGTTACTTTTTCTGTCATCTGCTGGCCTTCGCATGTCTGTGGCTTTCGCAAAACCCCTATTTAATTCCCATTTAATTAATTATGCCGACCCCGCGGTTTATCGAAACCGCAATGGGGAAAGTTGTGATACAGACTTTTTTCCGACTGTATGTGTATGTGTATATATGGATATATATTCATTCCTATCTGTTACTCATTTCCAAATGAGTGATCTTTATTCTACTCATCGAACGCTTCACACTGCCCATGTTACACGTCCCTCTCAATGTCTGTTAATATCATATGTATGAACATACAGCTGAATTGTGTAAAAACTGTTTCCATACCATTCTCTGCTGGTCCCCGGTGAAGCTGTACAACACACGGTCAGTGACTTTCAATGCGTTAGCACAGTTTGACAAAAGGCACATAAAAACGCATCAGCATCCATTCACCCCATCTGCTGTGAAGTTTCCTGGGAAACTTCCCAATAGGTGGCAAATGATTGAATCTAATAAGACTGCAAACAGTGTAGATGTTTCCCCCAGGAAAAGATACATTTATGTGCTTTTTGACAGACCATCCTTGAGCTCAAAACCAATCGGACACCTAGGGCCTGCTGCACGGTATTTTGCTGCCAGATCCTGTTATTACAACCAGTGCACGCAGAAATAATACACTTCTGTCCAGTGCAACATGTCCTATTGACATAGTAGAAGATTAACTGTTTTCTTCCAACACAATCTTAAATATTGGATTTTTCCACAGAGCAGTTTAACAACCGCAAAGCTGCTGACTATCCTGGGATTTGGTCTCTCCTAAATCAAACTGATGTTTTACTTAATCTCCTGACCCTCTGGGCATGCTTTCCAAGGCCCCTGCAGCCTTTCCTTGGCTGACAGCGCTCTCTCGTCCCCCACACCGTGCAGGGAGTCTGCTCTATGATCAGTAGGCGAGTTAGTCGCAACCCCGTTGTGCAGGTTACAGAGTGCGAGGGTCTGATTTACTCGGTTTTAAGCAAATGCCACATCTCAATCAATCTCAGTCATTTCCTCAGCACACTCGGATAGTAGGTAAGTCTTTGTCAGACTTCCCTACCTACCACAGGTGGCGGTCACATGGCTTCGAAGGAAGTCCTTGGCCCAGCCAAGAAATCAATACAGGACTGCAAATCCGTCAAGAACAAAGGAAGTGCTGAGCAGACAGCGACCGTGAACTGAATGTGGCAGGCGGCAGGCAGGCCTGGGGGCGGAGGCTTGCAGTCAACAGCGGCGTGTTTGCATTCACACTGTCATGGCTGTTAGGATGAATTCTACACAGCAAAGTGCTAGAGGTGAAGAGGTAAAAAAAAAAAAAAAAAATCTCTGAGCACTAGCATCCTGCTGGGAAAACCGGAGGGGTGGTCTCTGAGACGCGGGCAGGGAGGAGAGCATTAGCGGACAAGGGTGGGGAATCGATGTGGAGCGTGTTTTACAATGACTGAAGATGGCGGCTGATACCAGGCGACACTGATCCAGCCCCGAAAAGTCCATTCTCTGCTTACACTGACTATCTGAACACACACTTATTATAAGAAGACATTTTATAACCCTATGACCTTAAGGTGGGATTTGAATGTGAAGCACTTCAAATGTCTCTCCATGGTGGCAAAAGAAGGGATGGAGATGACAAAAGAAGGGTAGAGTGCAGCTCTGTGGGTTAGGAACCTATATCGATGGCTGGAAGGTTGTTGGGTCAAATCCCATGCCTGGCACAGTGACGTCACCATTGGACCCTTTAGCTAAAACCCTTAACGGCAATTGCTCCAGGGGCACTAGCTGACTGTGCTCTCTGATCCACACTTTGGTAAAAGCATTAATGGATGTGAAGAGTAGTCACAGGCTTCTCACACGGATGCGTTTCACATGTTCATGCCCATCAGAGTCACAGACGCAAAGGCCTCTGGCTTGGCCGACGAGCTGCATAGCTACATCGGTGCCAGTGGAATTCGATGACTAAAGCAAAATGCCAGATGAGCCATTTTTCCGAAAAAAAAAAGTCACACTCGCTCGCCAAAAAGCAAGCGAGTCTTACCCTTCCATTTAGCCTGTTTTTGTTTTTTTTTTGCAGATAAAGGCACAAGACTTACGGCACATAAGAAAAACAGGACTGACAGACAAACCAAAAGGCTTCGTGATGAGAGACCAGTACTTCATATCTACACCCATCAGCTAAACCGCTTAACCAGTACCGGATCACTGGGAGTATGAAACTCACCCCAGGAATCAGAGAACCTGGACTGGAGACCCATCCATGGCAGGGAAAACACACACACACTACGGACAATTCAGAGACACCAATACACATGACTAAAAGTTTACGAGCTGTGGAAGAAAACCAGAGAACCCAGTGGAATATACACCCAGAGAGAACATGCAAACTCAACACATGGACAGATCAAGGGAGAAATCGAACCCTGGACCCTGGAGGCTCAGAACCAGGTGCCTGCCATGTCATAGCTACACGCAAACACTTTTGTGTTATCGTACGACAGAAAAAAAAGGTGAACTCCTTACCTGTCGATAGCCAACCATTATCATGCGCACAAGGACAATGTTGATGTTTGTTCCCAAGGATTCGTCATGGTAAATTTCATCAACCTGAAAAAGCAATATGAAATGCAGTCAGCTGTCTGAATTCACCATGTTCCTTTGGTACAGTAACAGGGCATTTCAATCCGAGTGCACCTTTGATTCCGTTCATTCAAGTATGAAATCGTAATCACTCTACCCCAGAACACTATTGTGCCACAGGCCAAAGAGATTTCGATATCAAGGATTTTTTATGGGGAATGTTTAAAATAACCTGTAATTGAGCAGTACATTAGGCACAGAGTTCTCGACGGGGTTGCTATGGTAGCCAGCATCACATCACATATGCAGCAAAGGTACAGCACAGGTGTGTCAGACATGTTAGGAGTGATGATCAACGCAGTCAACACTGACCCTTTGGGGGGATATCTGCAGGTACCCACGATGCCTCCAGCAAGTTTTACTTATATAAACATGTTCTGAGGACAATAAGAAAATTGAGAGATAACCAACTTCTCCTGTGTGGCTCTGGGGGTAAAGAAGGTCTCCGGGTCAAGCTGGCAGAGTGATTTCTTCACTGGGTCCCTAAGCAAGGCCCCCAACTGACAATGCTCTCAATTGCATGTTGCTTTGGATAAAAATAACTGCTAAAAAAAAAAATTTTTAACTCTTGTAAATTGTAAAAAATACGCCACTCCTCCCATGCCTGCCCCGCCCCTTACCAAAGGAATGTGTGTTTGGTCGTGGGGGGGGTGTTTATGCAAAGTTGGTGTCACCAGTCGGAATAAAATTTAAAAGGATATTTACATAAAAATGTTCAGGTCAGTGGGAGGTGTTAGGTGAGAAGCGGGAACTGTCAATGATGTCACACACTCTTCAATACTATTGGCTACATTTCTCCGAGACCCGCCTCCAACCAGGGAAAGGGCCCATCGCCACCTGCCGATTCATTACATAATGGCGGCACTGACCGACACGACGACCACAAAGGGGACATTGTAATAAACAAGCTCTCCGGCTAAAAGAAATACATTTCAGGATTGTTTAAATCTAAAAACGCTGGTTAACAAAGGTGCCATTGAGCATGGCGCCCTTATGGGAGGTGAGCGGCTATGCTGCAGGGTGGGGGGGACTGGGGGGGGCAGTGTCAGATACAGCCGACAGGGCCTTGCAGCCGGTATGCTCAAAATCAAGCCCGTCTGTGTACGTGCCAAATATACCTCAAAGTCCGCTTTCCTAATTTTAGCTTGATGCACGCCCCACAGCCAAAGAGTACCACATTATTTATCTAGTACGTTATGTGTAATTAGTCTGCGCTACAGGCATTAGATCCATGGAAGGCTTCAGAGTCACTTTCCGGCATGTGTCTCGGTAAAACTGCGGACGGCGACGGAGCCATAGTCATGAATTTCACTGTGAAAAAAAAAAAACTCGCACATTCCAGCGTGGCTCCGTGAACCCATGTGGGGATAATGAATGCACTGGAAGCTACAAGAGGAAAAAAAAAATGCTTTTATTTTTCATTTCCATTTCTTTCCAGCGTTCTCATTATCTAACCGCACTGCCAGATTTTAAAAGGAGAGGACAGATATATAACAGCAAATAGATCAGAAAGTCCAGCGACACACAGACACATCGCCGCTATTCATCTGCAGCCAAGGTGAAACCACAAGTGAAATGAATAAAATTCTACAGATCTGACACCTGATACGCTCTAAATGAACTCATTTAAAACACAGCACGCAAATCAACACCGCCTTCTAAGGCTAAATAAACAGATATTTCCAGCATCTCAGACTGACAACTGTCCAGACTTATTAGAATACAGAGGAAGATGTGATATCTACCCATCCATCTTGTCTTCATATTAACTGCTTTAAGTCAAAAGTCTGTTTTTTGTGTAAGGTGGAAAGAGCCCGCAGCGGGTGATGATGTCACTTGAGCTGGGTACCTATAATCACATGACAGCATCATGAAAACACACAGTGGTGACCTCACTGGGGTTTCCTAACAGGGGTGTGTTCTCATAATTGTCAGTGGTTAGACTTCCTGTCCGAATCGTGGCATCACTTCAAACGGCATGGTGTTATGGGCCGGACATGGCGTTACGCGTCGGACATGATGTCATTTGCCAGCCAAGTGACCGCCAAAGCTTCAACGACATCCAACACTTATCCACAGGCAGCAGAGGGGCTGCACTGTGCTCCTCTCTAAAATCAAGGAGAGGCCATTACGTGTCAGAGAACTTTCCTTATAGATATCAAAAGACCTTCTGGCATCAAGGATACAGACTCAGACTATTTCCAGGACACAAAAAAAAATGTTGTGACCTAATGCAATGTTATCAGAGTACAATCAAGGCAAGCCAGACAAAATGATGCAACATGTATCATCAATTATCAGACCATGTGCCTGATGTATTTTTATTTAACAAAGGAATACTCTATTAGCTCTCCTTTCATTACTGCAAGTCACAGAGTGTGACTTATCTTTGTAGGGAGCAAATCATTAGAATGCTCATTTCTCACAGCTTAGAAAGTCTGGCAGACACTCCCAGAGTTTCTGTTTAGCTCCAACCTGATCCAGACAATTCTTCTCATTTCTGAAGCAATGTTTCTTCAAACACTCCTACCCCAAGCAAACCTTACAAAGGATTATAGCCCTCAGCTAATATTTACATTGAATAATAAATGCCAAAAATAAAGACAAATTAATCATATTATTATGAGAAAAATAATAGCTTATCTCAAGAACATTACAGCATTGCATTCTGTGTGTAATTGTCTGGCACTTTCATTAGAGGCGATTAACACCGAAAGCACCGTATGTGACACAATCACCCAGGGCTACATGAAGCCACAAATGAAAGAACGTTCTTCATCCTAGATCAGGCCCCCTCTTGCAGCTACAAGTTTGAGCATCTGTGAACGTTTCTCTGTTTCCGAAGGCTTAGAGATCTCTAACATACAGAGAGCGTAACTGAAGGTCATGAAATCCGCCTGTGTGATGCCAGTTTCCTTTACACTAGTAATAATGGACCTCAAATAAAAAGGGGGTTGAAAATAGCTTTAGTCTTTCTATAGAGTAGCTAAACGTTACTTCTGAGCATGCCCACTGCTGACAATCTGATTGGTTAGCTATGCACAGTTCACAGTTATTTTTCAGGAAGAGGAGAACACCTGAACAGCGGAATTATGGGAAACAACGCTGTTACTCCAGAAGGTATATATTTTCCAGGTACTTCCTGACAGGTTCTAGCAGCGTGTCTGGGAGAGCGGACACAGAAAGTGGCAGCCGGAGAGCCCCGGCGGCCGGGAGTGGCGTAGAGAGAACGCAGCAGCTGCGCGCTGGCTTTGGGCACGGCGTTGCGCGGACGGAGAACAAAAACGTGCCGGCAGCAGAACAACACGGCCATTGTACCGAGACGCCCGGCATTGCCCCGGCAGCCTCCTCGCCGCAGGATGTGTGGTAATCGATCCCTCCCGGAGGCTTTCACTAGGTGGTACTGCCTTCTCCAGCTGGGGTGGGGGGCGGGGCATTTTCCCGGGTCAGCATAGCGGGCGAGTCAAAAGCTCCGGAATATATATATATATTTTTAAACCACGCTCCTTGCGGGGAACAAACTCCAACTGTATGGTGCAGAGGCGTGACATTTTTACCACCCTTACGGTTCAAAGAGAGCACGCTGGCAGAGGACACCAAAGACTCGTGTCCTGCGTGTCATCGCTAACGGCTCTCGTTAAACGAATCGGCTGTGCGGATTCAGCGCCGACCCTCGGCCCGCCGATTTCCTCTGTGTCAGTATGATTAGCTGTCCGTAAGTGGCGAGACTTTACAGGACCCTGACGCACATAGTTTAATAGCTCCCCCAACCTCCCACCCCCATATTTACCCACCCCCAACTCCAGCAAGCAAACAGCCCACTGCTACTAATCAGCCTACTGTGCAGGAGCCAAACTGTACCAGTTTCAGAGTGACACCAGAATCTCCAGAAAATCTGACTTGGGGGATTTTCTACATCTAATCAGATTAATGTGGCAGGAGCTGGGGGAACCCAAAATGAATAAACTAAAGTGTTTTTTTTAACCCATGAACAATTACAGAAACAGAAGTGGGCTGGAGGAAGAACAGTGGCTATGCAATGTCTGGAAGACAAGCAGAGAAGTTCCTGCATCTTAAGTTCATTGTAACGCAGCACATGCACGTAAACAAACAAACTAATGGTGACATGTAACTTACGCGGATATCGTGCTGATGTATCCAATGAGACCAGCAGAACCTGGGGGCTTCAAGACCAGCTTTCAATACACCAACTAAGCTATTAGTTTATAGGCACTTGATGTGGGTGTACGACCCACAGCCCTAATCGGGAGAGTTACAGTAAGAGATTCCTTGCCTCAAATATGATTGAGTGATGTCATCACCACAAGACCCCTGCTGCAGTGGCACAGAAGCCCGCCTCACGAGCTAACATGGATAAGACATAGCGGCCTTTTTTACATGCTGTAAGACGTCTGAGACGGGTTACTGAGGTTACTGAGACAGGTTACATGCTACCCGCCAGTATGAACGCTTCAATAAACAGTTCGCAGAGACGGAGGGGTGCTTTACCAATAACCACCACTGTTACCATACCCAAAAACAATCGCACTAGTAAGTTTCAAAGCCTTCACACTGCAGACAGGAAGTGCAAATACTTCACACCCGCACGGTAAACGCCCTCAGCACAGTCCTTTCAGTTACAGCTGCCGGACTGCCTGGACGGGTTGACCTTGCCACAGTAGAGTAGGCCACTATGAGGGCTTGTGGGAGTTTTACTTATACAAAAATGGGCAGAACAAAAAATGATCAGAGAGATAACCAATCAAAATGCAGATGTTCAAGCAACTAGAGGAGGGAAGCCCAAGACATCTGATTGGCTGGACTGACATCTGCCACAAAATCTGATTGGTTATCGCTATTAACAATCATTTTTTATTCTGCCATAAAAAACATTTTTGCGTAAGTAAAACTCCCATGAGCGCTATATGAAAAGGACATACTTACTATGTTCATGAGAGTCAGGACGTAATTTTGGACATGCTCCTTCCCGTGGAAGCGCACGACGGAGTCGTCGACGGCCAGCAGCACCTCGATGTTGTAGTGCTCCTTGCCGGTATGTCTGCGCTTACGCTCCGTCTCGGACAGCTTGTGCTGCACCGCGTCCAGTGCGTTTGGGAGCTCCAGGGTTCGCAGGTCCACAACTGAAAGACAGTACAGCACATGGTGAAGTAAAGTGCTCAAAGTCAATGCCTTGCAGGCGCTTTTGACCTACGCGACTCACGAGTGATGCAAATAGCAGGCTTCAACCATATCGCTGTCAGCGACTCGACTAGGCATAAGTGCTATTAGGCCGATCCCCCAATGAATACCCAAGAACAGGTGTAACCAGTACTGGAGCAAGACGTACACAATATCTTTCAAGCAAAGTAAACTTAATGAGAGAACTGTTCAAATCAGCAAAATGCAACAGTGCAAGCATTCAAGGAAGATGGGGTAGTCTACGCTAATAGCAGAATTCCTGGAACAGATGGGTATTGAGGACTTTTTTTAACAACAATAACAGTGCTGATTTTCATCCATCCACGTGTCTATCCATCTTCCACCCACTTATCCTGGGTGGGGGGGTCAGATAGCCTGAAGCCTGTCCCAGGCAGCCAGTCAAAGCTCTGATCGAAATGTTTCGCTCTGTTGTTTGTACTGGCTGGTTATGAGTCACATGTTCCTTAGGACATGTCTGTCATTGTACAACGCAAGAGAACAAAATAGACAGCTTTTATCACAATTTGTTTTACAAAGCAGGGAGAATTATCCTAAACTTAAAGGATTTCACACAAATTGCAGCTTGCTTATACATAAAAAATGCATGAATGAGTAGGAGGAATATAAGAATGGCCATTAAACGAACAGAGTTCAAACTGTTACAGTGATCTAATCTTGAATCTTAAATGCTTAACAGTCTGGAAAAATAACATTCACCAAGCTGAAAATGGTAAAAACGGAAAGAACATTCAGTGTTCAATGTTCTCTCTCTCCCTAAAAACAGTGATTGTTAAGGTCCTGGGGAGAATGCCCATTTCACCCACTGAGGTTTAAAGAATGATCTTCACGTTTCATCGTTCTTAATGAGCATGGATATTTGGCCGAAACTGCATGAAAATGAAGCGAGTAGCATCCTGTGAGGGAGGACTGGGAGGGGGCATCACAGCTGGGATGAGTGCAGGGAGGGTGGCCCCTGTTTGGGTGGTCCTCTGTGAAGGAAATCTGACAGGAGCCTAAGGCGAGGCAGAAAGACAGAGACCAGACAGGCAGACAAACAGACAGACAGATATAGATCATCGGTAGATTGATATTTTCTTGATCCCAGGGGAAAAGGTTGACCAAATGTTAGTTGTCCAATGCCACATTTCAGATATATATATCTTTTTTCAGATATATTTTTCCATGCGAGGAAAATAAAGATGCAAACGACAAGAATGTCAAAAATCGAAAGCAGAAAGAAGGAACAAAACTGGGGAACTGTTGGTTGTGATGCCATGCCTCTACTGAAGCGAACAATCCAAAGAGCAAATCCAAAGACTCTTAGCTCATCACCACGGCTGCCTACCGAGGCAGAAAAGAACCAAGTCAATTCAAAGGCATTCAGCTCACAAAAAGTACTTAGCCTGCCATCAAAAAAAACAATCAAAAATTAATGCGGAAAAAGTCGAAGGCCAAGTCATATCAAAGAGTATGACTGTGTGGTTCTGAGCTCAATTACCACATGGGGAGTATGAACAAGACAGGATCTGCAGGAATGTTGCACCGTTCCTCCACAAGGAGGTCCTCAAATTCACGCTCGCTTCTTGATATGAGCTGAGCTCTCATCGTTCCAGACACTCCTATGCTTGTAATTATTTAAGTTCCATATAAATGTTCCTTTGGATACGGCACTTATGTTGCCTGAAGGACCTGAAGGACTTGCTGTATAAGAAAATAAGAAAATCATCAGCTATACCAAGCTGGCCTTTTGGCTTAGTGGCATCACAGGGTTCTCCCAATTAGGCCTTCTGTCCAAAAATCTTCATAGGGCTGTCCCAGCCAGGCTGTCTGTCAACGTAACTTCAGACGGTTCTCCCAACTAGGTCTTCTGTCTAAATATCTTCATAGGGCTGTCCCAGACAGGCTGTCTGTCAACGTAATTGCAGAGGGTTCTCCCAATCAGGCCTTCTGTCCAAATATCTTCATAGGGTTGTCCCAGACAGGCTGTCTGTCAACGTAATTGCAGAGGGTTCTCCCAATCAGGCCTTCTGTCCAAATATCTTCATAGGGCTGTCCCAAACAGGCTGTCTGTCAACCTAACTGCAGAGGGTTCTCCCGACTAGGTCTTCTGTCCAAATATCTTCATAGGGTTGTCCCAGACAGGCTGTCTGTCAACGTAATTGCAGATGGTTCTCCCAATCAGGCCTTCTGTCCAAATATCTTCATAGGGCTGTCCCAAACAGGCTGTCTGTCAACCTAACTGCAGAGGGTTCTCCCGACTAGGTCTTCTGTCCAAATATCTTCATAGGGCTGTCCCAGACAGGCTGTCTGTCAATGTAACTTCAGATGGTTCTCCCAATCAGGCCTTCTGTCCAAATACACAATGCTATTGACGTTCCTTGTGTGCTGTTTTCATCTCAGCACTCATGCTAATTCTCACAACTGTCACATTTTGAGTAGAGATTTTCCCTCAATGCTACCTGCCAATTAAGTTGCTCCCATTTTAGTCTTTTCAATGGATTTTAATTGCAAAGAAATGTTCTTTCTGAAAAAACATTCTTTCAGTCTACAGTAAAGTACTCAAAAAAGAAACTTCAGTTATGAGGATAACTATATATTTGTATTTCTTGAATTAGATTTCAAATGAGGCATGAAGATAAGAAATTAGCTAAATGAGAGTAATTACCAGACACTGCCTTTCACCACCTCATCTAAGCCAGGGGTGCCCAACTCTAGTCCTGAAGGGCCAGAATCCAACACAGTTTGCAGATTTAATTTTAATCACATCATTACCAGGTTTAATAGGTATGTTTGGGCACCCCTGATCTAAGCCAATGAAATGGGGTGATGGGACATGCTAATCCAATCCCATGCGGCGTTCAACATTAACGTTATGTAACCTTACAGTCCTTTACCCTCATCTGCAAACTTCACAACGTTCTGCACCACTGATATGGGCTCATTATTTGACATGTCTGGCATCAAGATGATTCCATTTTAAGGAAAAAGGAGGTAAGGAAAATGAAACCTAGTGTAAATTACTTGTCACCTCCTGCCCACCATGTCTGCATGACCCTCCTGTCTCCTCCCTGGTGTGGCTCTAACAGGCCACGCCTTGTGTTCATTTGTCTTACCGCTCATTCCTGCCCTTGTGTTAATTACTCCCAGCTGCCTCTCGTTTGCTCCCTCATTAGCCATCTATTTAAGTGCTTCCCTGTCGTGTTTCCCAAATCTGTTACTGACATTGTTACCTAGTGTTACATATGCCTTGCCTTCTGCTGTTATCCCTGTTTAGATCCCAGAGATCCTAGCTGTTTTCAGTTTTGTACTCTTGTGTTTATTAAAACCCCATTAGTCCATTTATCTCGCTTGCTCCTGTGTCCTTCATCCTACTGGGTGTGATATTACTCTAGGGAGATTAAATTATAAAAACAAATAAGACATTCTCAGTGATGTTCAAAGATTTCCTGAAGTGTAATGCAAAAATATTTATTTCACGTTTTCCATTACTGAATCTCACTATGAAGTTTATAGGGCGTACAGCGATTCAATCATATTTAGGGGGAAAAAAAGATCTGAGATAGATATAAAGCAGCACTAATTTTTCAAAATTGCTTTTCCTTCTAACAGGAAAATGTTGGACAAATAATAAACAGCCTAAAAGGACAAGTAAAAGGTATGTTTAACTACCTCATAAACCGACAACTAACCGAACCCAGGCTCAGATGCCCAGATGTTCACAGTATATCCAGGAATCTGTTTAATTCACAGCACAACTGGGGTGCGTTTACTGTTTTTCCTGCACATCCCCCGGAACCCTACATTCCTCGCTCTACCAGCTGGTGCTGGGAACACTGGGGCAGCTGTGTCTGCCTGTTATTTTGGTGGGGGGGGGGGGGTCTGTCTGTGGGGGGAGGAGTCTGCCCAGAGCACGAATACTGTTTCAGTGATGGAGGGGGGGAAATAAACTAACCGTGTTCATGGGGAGGCCTACATTTGACAGCCGGGGCCCCTACTACCAGCTTTCATACCTAATTAATGATTCCAGGGAGAGTAAATACATCAAGACCAAGTCACATTAGCTTCTGGTCTGTTGCTGCAGGGTTCAGTAGTTTGGTGGTAAGAGGACATCTTAGTGTTAAGGTGACTCGGACATTCAGGGGAGACAGGAGGTCATATTTTCCAGTTCCTATAAACCGTTACTTAGTATAATTAAAGGGAACAGGGGCCTGAGTTCACATTTTTATTCGTGCCTGCTGTCATCTGTCCTTCCTGTAAAAACATTCCTTTCCGTATGTCTGTGATGTGCAGCGCAGTGCGTAAACACGACGGTGCCACAGCTCTCCCATCATGCGCCACGCCCATCCTACCGTTATGGAGGTCTTCCTCTCTCTGCGTCGACTCCCCTTTGATGGCGGACCTGCGGTACACCACGTGGACGCGGCCCTTTCCTTCCTCCTCCTGCTGTCCCTTCTCCAGGGGCTCGATGAAGAACTCCCCGTTATCGGTGCGGATCAGACCCGCCTGGAAAGAAGAGACACCCCCTCATCAGACAGCCGTCACCTAAGACCTCCGCAAGCAAACCGCCTCAAATCATTTATCATTTCCAGAATAACACTGTGAAATCAATGTCTCCGAATATTACAACCTGCAATAAGCGATCTAACTAAACTTATTAAAAAATGTCTTATGTGATCTTCTACCCTGATCACATATAAACCATCACGTCACATTTTTTTTATATAGCAGACACTGTTATTTATAGTTTTAGACACAGCAGGGTCAGACAACCCCTGGAGCGGCTATACTAGTGTTAATAAATGCAGAAACATTTGTGCACTGTGGGAAGAAACTACAATAAGAGTTATAGAGCGTGAGAATTAAATCAACGTCAGTATGAGAATATATAATAAAAATCTATTGCAAGGGATCAAACTAATGCACAGTTAAATAAGTGCACTTGAAAATGCTGACGTGGCAAAGAAAGGATTGAAAAGGTACATTTAATGAGTTCTTCTCCATCTGGCATAGCCATTGCTGCAGTGTATGTCCACAGGGACAAAGTTAGGCCCCAGCTCCTCTGCACCCCTGCATTCTACCAGAGTTAACCCTTTCAGGGCTGCAATGATAAGGAAAAACATGTGCCTGGAAGTTACCTTCTTTTATGGTGTCTGTGGTGTTTATTTACCTGTGTTCTGGGAGAAAATACTAATCATGGATGTCAAGGCTAAAATTAAGTGGAAATTGTTTTTTCCCCTCCATTATCAGTCATCAAGTTTTAAAAACTGTATAATAAAAACCAGTAAATACAATAAGGAAGAACTGTTACCTTCCAATTCTGGCATGAGGGCCAGGTCGGGAGTAAGAGGGAAGATTTCGGCGGGGGTGTGTTTGTTGTACACAGTGGAAAATTTTTGTTTGTTCTATTATTGTGATGTTTCTCTAATAAAAATTCAATCACAAAAACAGAAACAATTCTGGCATGAAATCTAAAGCCAAATCAATTAACATTTACCTGACAGTTTTATCCAGCAGCTTACAGTAGAGGAAAGGGTTACAATTTAGGTGCACTCCTGGGGATTTGAACCCATGACCTAGGCATTATCAGCACAAAGTGCTACCTGTCAAGCCACCACCAACAAAAATCTGGTTCTATGGTTAAATGTGAATGAATGCCTTCACTACTACACAGGAGCTTATCAAGTCAACACAAGCTAGAGGGAGGTAGCCCTTCACAAACTAAGGATCGATACAGGACACACAACCTTCAAACTTTCGGAACGCGGCCTGAACATGGTCACCCTGAGCCTCTACCTCAGCTTTCCGGGTGAAATTCCACCGGTATAAATGAAGTGACGATCATAAAACCCAGAGAGTTCAGAAATACGTACGAAGCGAAATGTGTAGAAAGCTCCCTCAGTGGCTTTCGAGCCTGATTAGGTGCTAATGTGAAGCAATATAAAAATGCAAAATGTTTTTAAATGTGCTAATCCTTCCATAACACTTTACTTAAGGGGGCAAAAATAATTTAATAACTCAGTTACTACTGAAGTACAAATCATGAACAAATATAGTAAGTGGGTGTAATACATGAACCGTTGGATCAGTACGTAACTAACACTATTCTGGTTTTTAATACATTAAGTAAAAGTGTGCTGCTACATTATTTGTGCCCCCTCAAGTACAGTGCTACCAACACTCCTTCTCTGTAACTCCTGTATTTAGAGGGGTACTGTATAACCCTAACCGCATTTCCAGATCAACGTCATTTACTAAATAGAAGTAACTGAATGAAGTATGGCAGCCATATTGAGAGCCTAGAATGAGAACTCATGTGTTAATGTACCAAATGACATCATCTTCAGTTCTGCAGAGCGGGTCTCAGAAAACCTCATAGGAAAACCGGCGTGTTGTGAAGTCACCTTCATCAGTGTTTACCAGAAAGCAAACATAACATGAGATACCTGTGTGTACTAAAGCATCTTAAACATAATCTGGCCGCCTGACATACTTTATCAAATCAAACAAAATCTCTTTATTTGTCAGCTCTCCTGACACTTGGTAAGCACGTGTGGGAGGAATAGCTAGAAGCAAAGTCCCACAACAGCAGGAGGACTGGAAAAGTAGGACGAATAAAACGATGTGCAAAACAGGAAGTAGGAATAAAACAATGAGCAAACAGGAAGCATGCAAACAGGAAGTACAAATAAAATGATGTGCAAACAGGAAGTAGGAATAAAACAATGAGCAAACAGGAAGCATGCAAACAGGAAGTACAAATAAAACGCTGTGCAAACAGGAAGTATGCAAAACTGCAAATAAAGGGCATTTTAATGACAGTGCACAAGTTAGATCAAATAAGTACAATAAATACAATGAATGTGAAGGTCACCATAGGTGTCATGCATATAGATGACATCATAGGGCACTTTATCTACTCATAGCTACTCCTGGAAGAATGAGATGGAAAATCATGTAAATGACACAGAACAAGTTAATAGTAATAGTAGTTGCAGTGTCAGTAGTAGTAGGCAGCCATATTGTATATACTGTAGAATCTAAAGCTTCCCAAAACAGCACTGTCATGCTGTCCCCAAAAGATCACTTCAGGAGGCATGGAAGTTCCCAAAAATAGCACCAGTTCATATCGCCAAGTGGGGTTTCGCTCTTATACATTTATAAGGACTCTTAATCTGCATGGCTCCCCTCACCTGGGTGAAATAGCTAGATAAACAATGTAATAACTAATTACCACCAGAGGGGAAAACTCCACACAGATATTTTATCAGAGAAAGAGGCCGACAGCTGTGGCCCGCAGATTACGTAATGCTGTGAGCTCAATAGGGTGATTCTGACAGAGCAATGGAAAAGAAGGCATTTCATCCATTCGATGGAGCCCTTCAATTTCTTAGTGCTTTGTTGTTGTTGTTGCTGGAAAAACATCACTTACGTGACCTGTGCAGCCTTTAGTCCGTCAACACACGAAATACAATGATATATTTCTATATTTTTTTCCACACAGAGATAAAGAACTGAACCGGTCCCTGAAAACATCGATACACAAGCCACCACTTAGCCCTAAAAAAAGAAATCAAACTTTGGCAGTCAACAAAACTTAATTTTAGGAGCCTCTAGCCAAATTATACTTGGTTTACGAATTAAAAAGGAAGCCAAGTGTTTGTTCAGTTAAATATGGTTTTTCTCGTGAAAATTATTGTCCAAATGCACAGTAAATTACATTTTTCAGTAACCATGTAAATTCTAATTGAAAGATGAACATTTAAACAAAAACACAAACTACTAAAATTAACATATGAAGGAGGATAAAATTACAAAAACACATGGACAAGGAAGACATGGAAAAGGCTTTTGACCTTTAAGTAACTCCAAGTATTTACATGTGCGATTACAAAGGTGAGTCATGTTAGGTTGAATCCTAATTAGCACTTAATGCCATCTATAAAAGAGGTCTTAAATTCGACACCCCGATAGGTCAGTTTTCAAAGCAACATGAGGCAACTAACAGAATTAGGAACAGAAAAGTATAGTACCTGCCAGGTCAAACCAGAAAATTTTCTGTGGAGTAAGTCAAACTTACATTGATGGGTCAAAGTTCACCGACAGGGAAAGACTGATAACTGGATAACTGATTTTTTTGAAAATTGACAGTGATACCATATGGGAGGCTCTGCTTAAATAAGTTTAAAGTAACACTCCACCCAAACAATTTTTTAAATAAATAAACAACAAGTCCTGCTGAGGTGCTGCTATTTGTACATCTTTTTTATAATACACAATTTATTTTATGTTTTGTCCAGTCTTACAGTACCATGGCCCGCTATGGTACCATTTTGGATGACAGAAATCAAGGAATACCATGGCTATTTTACGACAGTAGCTGGCATAAATAGCTTCAAGACAAAAGCATGAATGAAGTGACTGATTATAGAGTCAATTAAAATCTGAAGTTATATGCGCAAGCTTTAGCCTGTCTTGATTTGATCACATGACACTGGCTTTAGATTCAAGCCGTCCCTCCCACACAGACCATAGATATACAGATATGACAGCAGAGGATCTGTCAGAGGAACGGGCTACACTTTTTATACCTGGAAAGCATATTTCTTTTCCTAGCAGATGCATTGGAAGCACTGGAGCAGGAACCATTTATTGCATTGAATTACACGGCTGCGATGCATGAGGGCTGGTAGCCGGGATATTCATCCATCAGGAAGCCGTCCAGATCCACCACCTGGGTTTGGTCTTCCCTGGATTTACAGCTCCTTTCCTCCCTTCAGTACAGCTCTCCTCGGGACTGTTCCAGGCCATACACGTGGGCAGACACCACGGTGCCGTCTGGGCCGGGGAACAACATCCGTTTGTCAACTTCAGATCAACAGGTGCTTAAATATACTTTCACGAGAGGGAAACTTCCCTACATCACTGCACAAGTTGCAGGATGTTGGATTTAAATGTCTGTCATTCTTCTACCAATGCACAAGTTCTCAAAGGTCTTCTGGGTATTTGGGACTGATCCATCCAGGCCCTGTAACCAATTCAGGGTTGTGGGAGATCCGGAGCCTATCCCAGAGGCTACAGGCACAACACAGGGAACAGTCCAGGACTGGATGCAAACCCATCTCAGGGCACACTCAACACAAATTAGGTAACGCAAATCAACCTCAGCAACCTCTCATGGGGGAGAACATGCCAACTCCACACACAGTGGGCCATGGCTGAGACTCAGACCCTCAGGCAACGATGTTAATGGCTGCACCACCATGCCACCCTTGGAGCTGATTATTTGCTATAAATAACTTCTTTTCACATATCCAATCTTGCTCTCCTTTACGACAGACACATTTACAGTTGACAGCCAGGCTTGGGGTCTAAGTACAGGGTCAGGCTGTTTATCTGCCACCCCTGGTACATTTTAGGGGGCTGAGGGCCCCAATAGACATGCAAGATGTCTGCTGAAGCCAGGATTTGAACCAACAACCTTCCATTCATCAGCAAATGGCCCAACCCACTGAGTTGCCCACCATCTAAACACACAGCCTAAAGCTCACAAACACATCACACTCAAAGGCAGAAATAGAGGGTGTCTTGAGGGTGAATATACCAGCGGTTTAAGTATCACTTTAAAGATTTAAAGATTGTACTATTTACTAGGGATGTAACGGTATTGTAAATACCGTCGTACCGCAATAGCAAATTTTTTCGATACTACCGTGGTCACATGA
>JAODKL010000041.1:8345268-8359445 GCA_026780765.1 Petrocephalus schoutedeni
TCTCTGATTAGCTGCACAGCCCAACTGCTCAGAGACCAACTGCCGGTGCGATTCACCCGCGGCCGCTGCCAGGAAGATGATCGCTGCTGTTTTCCTTGCAGTTTCTCGCAATATCGACGTGGAAATACCCCGAAATAAGGACATATGTAGAGGACGCTGAAGTTTTAGCATTGATCAAAAGGATTGGGATGCAATTATAGTCGATATTTGAAGGTGCTTAAATGAGCTTGAAACTTTAGCGCCAGTAAAGCTTTATTGAATTACCTCTGAAATTGAGAAAATAAATAATACTATAATATATATAATAATTTTTTGACCAGAATGTTCAAACAAAACATTGAGACGTCTTTCAGCTACCTCTGACACCGAGTGTTTTGCGGACTGGCAGTATTAGGAAGAAGGATTCAATGTTTATGATCCCGCGGTTGCTCCACTACGCCTTTGTGAACGAGACTTAGACGCATGATTTAACTTTATCACAGACTTCTATCCACTAGTTATAGAGTCTGTCCCAGAAGGCATAAAAATCAAATAGCATCAAACTGTGCATTAGAGATAAAAGTAAAGGGATCACTCTATTATACAGAGCAATAAACTAATTCTCCGACGATCTCGTTCGTGCGTTTAAAGCCAGGCTGGAAAATAATTAAAAAGATTACACAAATGAAACGAGAGTCGATTATATTGCTGGGCAGCTCAGACCCGGGCCAATGGAGCCTCTCTGTGCTACTCTCATCTGTGGAGGACGCTTTCAAATGAAGTTCATTACATCTCCTTTGGCCAGATATCCCTCAATACGCTCCTTTGTTTTTGAAATCTTTGGATCCTTGAGGACAGCAGGCTTGAGTTACACGTCGGAATATCAAAACGAGTTTGGGAAGCATATCAAAGCCAGAAGCCGCCATATCGTCCGAGCACAGTCACCGCGTCTCTGCCTTATGACCTACAGACAAGACGCGCCACCCCGCTCCCGTCTCACGTTTTAGGCTGCGAGGGACTCGCGTGGTTGTGTTCTGCTATGAGCAACCAAAAATAAAATGAAGTTAAGCTTGATTTCATCTGACGTGAGGACTTGAAAAGGGAGAGGTCATAAGGAATAAACCGGATACAATTGTACACAGGGCATCACTTCCTTTTGTGTGGATACATCAATTTCGGTGTGGCTATCGATATTCTGGCCAATTTCAAACACTGGGCATCAATGGATGTGCAAGAGGAAGCTAAAACACATTAAAAATGAAATAAAGTATCTGGGAAAGGCGTGGACTTCCCACTGCTTATCCAAGCTCACAATATTACAAACTCAGCTGACCATGACTAACCCCTTTAGCTTTCGTAAACTACAAAGGACCTTTAATCTAAACCACTTGGTTTCCGTTTTCATTAATCCGGGATAGCTAGCAACGTGATAAAATCCCAACAACTTCCGTACTTACAGATAACCCCTTTGTGTACTTAAGAAGGGGGAACTGATCTAGGATATCAGTCTCTCAAAGGTGGGCAGCACAAGAAAATTAGCTTAGCTTTGCCCTGACAGACTGCTACCTTTCTGGACAGATGGACGAGGCTGGTCCAGCAAAGTCACCATGTGCTTCCTCATTCTATGACATATTGAGACAGACCTCAAGTTCCAAAGTCAAAGCTTCAACATTGTCTCGGGACATTATACTTAATTATGTACATCCTGCCTTATCTTCGTGTGCCTTTTTATGTTTGTACAGTATGTGCTATGTGAAATACATCGTCTAGTCGACATGTGCATGTTAGTATGTAAAATATTGAGGGAACGTGTAAATGTCGCACCTTGGGGTGCAGGGATAAATAAATCCTGGATGTATTTATGCGTACTGAGGGGCTAACAAAGATCGCTTGATCTTGCATCTATATTACTATTGTACTATTAAGAGAGAAATCATGTATAGACCATAATACCGTTTCCTTGGTATTCCTTCACCACAGGGATGGTGCAAATAGAGTGTAGATAATGTGATCTGATGTCACACTTAGCAAGTGGTTTATGAGATTTAAGGTGTAAATGAGCACTGGAATTGTTTTACTCTTCGGATTAATAAACCAGCCCATAAATACATATTCATTTGGCAGGTCATAGCTACATGCCAATTGCATTTTACACCAATTAGCATTGTGCACCAGCTAAGGTGGTCTCTACAGGCTGAGATATTATGAAACGTGAACAGGTGACATGGATGCATAGGTGACAGTGTTCCTACGGGACAGGGAATGGTGCCAGGGTAAAGATGGAGAAAAATAAGGAAGAATGGGCCAAGGAGCCAGAAAATGCCCATTATCTGAACGTTTCTTCTCTAAATATAGCAGGGCCCCCGACGGTGGACAGCACACACCGGTCACGTTCGGCATCTGTGTGTGTGGCGGAGAAAACTCGGAAAGTCTCGTTCCTAAGCCATCCGCAGCGGAAATAGCGACCGTGGGCCGAGTTTCCACGCTGCCCAAGTGAACGGTGTCCGGCCAAACTTTATATTGGCCCGACATCTGACTTGGAAACGTGCAACGCATCAGATGTAGCCGAAATAGAAAAATCTGCCAGTCTGAGGAGAAACGCTGAGGAGGGAGTCACTGTGAGGATACGACGTGGGAAAAGTCAATAGCACAGATCTGCAGGGATGCAAAGCGAAGAAACCATGTCAAATTTATGTGACAGAAAAGCACAGGACTTCATGAGGGACACAGCTGTGACATTTTTCATCTTTTATTTTGCGTTAAAAAAGTAGCAATGTAAAACGAAATACAACGATGTCCAATATTTAATACAACCTTGCGTCCCTCAAAGTGTGGACTTTTCTACCAATGCAGCAACAACACTATCTTCTCAGAAGGCACTGCATTTTATTTGCTTTTAGTATAAATATAGAATCCACTTGAGGATGAATGGTGATTCTGAAGCCATCGCCTCTTACCGGAAGATCACAGAAGCCATTAAACATCCATGTAAAACATCACGGCGACCACGAACAGCAGAATGTTTGACATTATTACCATATTAAAGCCTCTCTTAGCAGAAAATTTAAAATGTCCAAATTTAAAAGAAATATCTGGCATTTGAACTGAGTGGTTTTTCCAAGAGTGCAGAGTGTGGAACACAGACGACAGAGACGCGTGAAAAGACCCATTACTCAAAGTCAAAAGAAATCTACACCCAATTAAATATCTTCCCAGTATCCTCAGACTCTGCAGTGATGTGAGTATTTCACCAAAATCACTACTGTAGGGAAATAGTGCAGGAACAGCAGACCGATAGACAATGTTAACTGAAATTGCGCGTAATACATTTCTGTAAAAATAATACATTCTTGTGTTAAATTTGCAGGGAAATGAAATGGCGAGGCCATGCATATAATCTGTCCTGCCACACATACATACAAAGCAGCGTCTGTGAATGGATGTGACTGTAAAGTCGGACCTATTTGCCTTGGACTGTGGACTTCGTAGGATTATAATTATAAAAGGCAAATGAGGCCCCAGACGTTGCATGCCCTGGCTCTCATGACAATCCCGGCTCCCGTTTCTTCCTGCATCAGCACTTTCCAGCTATAAGTTAATGGCATGCTCTGTAATTAAATTACTTCAGTGAGTCCGATGACGTCACAATACAAAACGGCTCTTTATGGGAAGTAAGTCATGGACAAGCCCCCCCCCCCCCCCACCCAACCCCATCCTGCCATCTCACCGTCGACTGAAGTGAAGCCAGATTCTCATGGATGTTCAATAAAACCTCAATCCCCTGCCTAATTCGAAGCAGATTGAGGACAAAAAAAAAAAAAAAAAGAAACACTTCAATGGTCAAGGAAGAAGCTGAAAAACACGGTTGGCACTTAACTTATTGTTGGAACTCCATACTGAAGAAACTTCTATTTGAATTACCTAGATGTTTTTCCCCCTTACAATTAGCACTTTTTCTGTCGGTTATCACACATATTGCGATGTTTTAGCGCTCCCATTTTCACAAAGGAGGACACTTTTCTGACGAACATCACGAGATTCACCCCATGGTTTCTCAGAACTTTTTAAGTTTGTTAAACTGCAACTTTATGGCCCTCATTGCCTCAAGTGGCGACACTCGCATGTGATCTTCTGAGATGTTCTCTTCCATGGAATCGAAGGATCCGATTCTTGCAGAGTAATTACGTACTACGTAATCACGTCATAAATCTGGGCAGTCTCATTGAAATTTGTAAATTTGCTCAACAAATGTGGCACGTCGTGTGGAACGATACCATCTCCACCCTTCATGTTAACGTCTCACCTTCCTGCGAAATGGATTTGTGATGCTTAAAACAACTCTGCTACAGATGTTCAATTCATGTACCTTAATGCTTGAAACCAAAATAAAAAAAATAAAGGTGAAAAAATGTTTTTGCAGACTTTGTTACTGAACTATCCACAAATTATGGAAATTAATGATGTGCATATCAAAGGCCTTTTGTACAAAATAAGTCCATTTATCTTGAAAAAATAAAACAAGGCTGATGTCATTTTTCATGCAAATACAGAATAAAATTAAAAGCATACATGTTTTAAGTCCTGGTCTTACAACTGGGGTCTCAATCGTACAATAAGAACTGCGACTGAATACATTGAAAACAGGATTTCTTACAAACCTGATGTATCTTGACTTTTCTTACATAACACTGAAAAGTTTAAATGCATCTAAATAGCAATTCCTTAAGCAATATTTCTGTGAAAGGCTGGAATCAGCGCATAAATGTAACATTTAAAGTAAAGCACATTTGCCAATGTAGCCTCATAGTGTATCCAAATTCCATCTTACAAAAAAAATAAAAAATTGATGACAAACTACATAAGGCAATAAACACTGGGAGACAACATGTCCACATACAGTAACATTAGATTAAGTAGTAAATTAAATGTCTAAATTGTTAATTCTTAGTACTTCCCCTCTGCCTGTACCCAGCATATAGAATGAGGTAAACGTCTGCCATGGAATTGCTTTGACAGGAGATTAAATGGAAAAAGCAATATCTCTAAGCCCCGGACAGTCCACGTTTTTGCTCCCTCCCAGCTCTCGGCCAATCAGGAACACCGAATACCTGGTACAGGTATGCTGGGAGCTGAGAGGAAGCAAAAACACGGACTGTCCAGGGCTCTCCGAGGATTGGGTTGGGAAACACTGCTCTATGCTTCTGTGTGTCCACTGGATACTCAACAACATCCCCAGTTACTCTCTCTTTCTTACTGCCTCTCTCGCTAATCAGTCGCTTCTACTTAAAAAGAACGTTAAAAATCCTTTAAAAACGATAAGATATCAGCACTGCCAGCTTTCCTACAGGGCGTTGTCTTCCATGACACCGAGGCCCAGCAGACGGGATCTGGCCAATCAGAGGCATCTCAGCATGCCAGTGGAAGGCGGCCCTTACAGATGCTCGGTCACACCTCAGAGGAACTCGCCCCTGAAGGGCAGTGGCTGGTTACTCTGCTGCTGCCAGCGTGTGCGCAGCCGGGACAGCGGCATGTCCTTGGGGTTCTCAAACTCCGAAAAGCCCAGCCGGTCCAGGACAGAGTACACCCCAGCACTGGCGGCCACCTGAGACAAAAAAGCACAGTGGAGACGTCAATGGGAGGGGCTCCCAGAATTCACAACCACAAATTAAACAACGAATTGGGCTAATCGCGTGTCATTTTTGAAATACACCTTTAAAACTATTCCCCTTATTTAGAGAACTAGATAAATAAGCTACTGCACGGCTGGAATGCCATGCTATGTCAATAGCACGACTGCTGCTCGGTGTTTTTAAGCACGTTTCTCACCGTGATTATTTGCAGAAGTTTGGTTAACTGAAGAAAATTTTACATTTTACAAGTTAACATAATATCCACAACATGAGACATTAAACATTAAACAGAAACAACAATAAGGCAGATCTGATGATGCTCATGTTCCAGTCACTAAACACCCCAGCAGGCGCACATTTCACATCCGTGTGGCAAGTTGCAATACCGTTGGTTGTAATAAAATACATTTCTGTACAGGAATACTCAAAATGTGAAACAAATGTCATGAAGGACAGCATAATCAAGTTTACGTGTGGATCTTGACGTCAGGCTGAAAAAGAAACATGACAATGATCTCATCAGTTTTAATAACAGAAGAGAACCTACTGATAATCTCGTTCCAACATCTGGTATTTGCTTAAGACCTTAACGCGAATCAGCCCTGTCCCTCTTCCGGGATACTGAAACAAATGCATGCAGACCATGTGACGAGTCTACGCTAACGGCGAAAACATCACACTATGATAGCGTGAAAACGAGCCCTCTGAACAGGACCGAGAACCACGTGCCATCAAGTGGAAGGTCACCGCTGGGACCGCGCAAACGACGCCTCCCGGTGGCGACACCTGGCAACAGCCTGACAACAGGCCGTCACCCCTCCCCTGGGCTGAGCCGACGGAGACTGACTTAGACAGCAAATTAAACACACCGTTAAAAAGAGTCACAGCTTGCTTAGTTTACACGGCATACTGTTGTCAAGCCACAGGGGACACTAACCCTGACCCCCACCCCCATCTAGGACTCGTCCTCGAAGCTGCCACTATTACACAACCATCAGGTAAATATTTATTTCCATGCAGCTTGGTTTCACTCGTCAGGTCTAAGTCAAGGCGTTATAAAGATCACACCGTTTCTCTCCGGAGTCGTTAACAGCTACGCATTCACGCCGACGTGCCACTCTGCTGCCTGGCTTCCTCTATTCAGACGCTCGTTCGTAGTCTCCAGGGGGGTTTGTTGGCACATATTTGACTTTGAAAGACCACTTCCAATTGCACCAGAGAGCTACCAAGTTCACAAGGTCTCCGGATCCATTTCCTGCCGTGAGCACAACTAGACCGCAATATCGACATGGTTCTGGGGGAATTTGGAGGGGTTGTATTGCTGTGGGGTGGTGTACTGGAATATATGAGATCAGAGGCACAGGGTATTCTCAGCAAAGTTGGCTCTGCTTGACCCCCAGAGGTCACTCATATCAAGAGTCTCAATGCGCCCGCTATCGGTATTAGTGAATACTCTTTAGCGGTCCCAATGGAGCCGACTATAGTAAGTGTGTCCTGCAGTCGTACTGATATTCAGGATTCACGGACAAATTACCTTGATAGTACTTTTGTGTACTGTCCCTTTTACAGTGACTTCTGGTCGACTACTAGTACCAAAATTTCCAGTACTCAAAGTACCAAACCAGCTGGGGTACTTCGGGGCAGGAAACATGTTCATTGGTTATGCAAATAGCCTGCCTCTGAAACACAATACAACTTCAGTTACAACCTCACAACCAAGTTATGAATAGAGGATAAAATATTTTAATAATAACAACAATAATAATGTATGCGTGGACAAATGAAGAGACCCAAGCTTGCAATCTGGATATTTATAAAGTAAAAAATGAGTTCAAAATACATTTTTCATAAACCTGCCTAGGAGTGATTTAAACACCCAGGATGAAAATGATTTCGATTTGCATGAGCTCTGCATGCCCTCTCCGAGCCAAAGCATCAGTGGCAGACAAAATCTAAACTGATTTCAATTCAGCTGACTTTGGTGGTCCTCGTGATGTGAAAATTGCATGTGCATAACATGCCGTGTTAATATCGCCCAGCCCTATAATATACTGCAGCCATTTTCCAAATTCAGTACAAAATACCCCATCTCGGGTTGTGATGTCATTCAGCAGCGGTTGCAGTTTTTACGTCAGTGAAAAACTAACACTTGAAGTACCATACTTTCGGGACTTTTTTTTTTTTAAACATACCACATGTATGCTACCTGGAGCAGTGGAAAAGCACCCCAAGTCAGACTACTGGCACCAATTAGTCACATGAACCACTGGCTTTTATCCTTAACACATATTTAACTGAAAGCAATATCACCTTTCAATTCATGGATACATATTTCCTTCCATAAAGAGTTGTTTACCACACAGAATTTTAACACTGACTGTCATTTGCAGTTCGTTAAATATACCTGGCATTCTTAGGAGCCCTTGCTTATTATGTTGTATTCAGGTACCTTCCGACATTCATCACTGGTGAAATAACTAGTAGGTTTCTCAACCAGTAGATGTATTTTGTTAAGTAATTTCCCAGTCTGCATCTTTACCAACATTACACTAAATAATCAGCAGTGATACCCAAAGCCTCCCAATTAACCCAAATAGAAATGTAATTAATTGATATGAAATTATAGTTGGGTCCCCGTGGGGGGAAAAAAAAAACGCATATAGAAGATTCTTTAAACAAATTTCAAAGAGATGAAATTTAGACACTATTTCATTAAGATGATGCCACCAAACCCAAGGCTATGAATAAAGATACCAGTGAGAGTAGGAACGAGGCTTGGGAAGTCAGGGTAGATGGGATTATGATCCGGCAGCCCGGGCAGCTCGGCCATGAGAAATGAGCTTTCCGCTTCTCAGCGACATGCACACGAACTCGCTGGTGGTCATATGAATCAATGCGGCTGTGCGGCTGCCACTTACGAAGCCATAGCTGCCGTATGCTAATAAAGAACAGCCAAGGTACTCCAAATAAATCATAGCAGGGAAAGGGAACTTCCCGTTAATCAGCTGGCTAAGTTACGCATCGCTCACATTTTCCTGCGCAGGCCGTGGCACAGAGATCAGTCAGAATGTTTTTTCGTCGTAATGGAAATTACCCATACATTCTGCTGTCCTTGTGTACTAGAGGAAAACATAACACTTAGTGGTAATACTTGGCTCCTAAAGACATGTTCCTGAAGGGCAAAAAAAAGTTTATATAATCAAATATTATCAGGGTGCCTCAATTACAATGATGTAAAGCACTCTGGCTTTGACACACCAGATACAACAACGCAGCAGTGTGGAAGTGTCTAGTATCCACTGCGTATCTGGAGTCCACTGCGCATTACGTCACTTCCTAAAACTTCAGGCCCATAACAATTAAAGAGGACCATAAAATGTATTGACCCCTTCA
The DNA here is from genome assembly GCA_026780765.1 of Petrocephalus schoutedeni. Lineage (NCBI taxonomy): Eukaryota > Metazoa > Chordata > Actinopteri > Osteoglossiformes > Mormyridae > Petrocephalus > Petrocephalus schoutedeni. The sequence continues at coordinate 8,354,271 of JAODKL010000041.1, forward strand.
GAATGTGCTTCGGACTTCTAACCATGCTAAAAAAAAAAAAAAAAAAAAGTTTTAACATTATAATTAAACCAAAAAGGAAGCAAAAACACTCAAGGAATCAGTCTGAAGTGGGTGTTCTAGTAGGTTAGAACGTGCCTCATAGATCTAACCCCCTCCTACCACACCTCAGCATGTGCCTCAGTTTGTAAAAGCTGGACATGTGTAGTGAGCATCTTAATTTGCAGAATACAACTCAGAGTAAAAGCCGGAACTTATTGAATGAACTTAAAACAAGAAGGGACTGTTAAGCGCTGAATAATATTCCAGACGGGACGCAGGATGGGGTCACTTGTTAGGAATGCACATAAAGTCAGAGCCTTTCTATGCGAGCACAGCTGGCCAGACCAAGCCAAGCGATGGACACAGCAACAAAGAGCGGGCTGCCATGCTTTATGGAGTTCAGGACGTGGGGGAATGGCATAGGACGGCACCAAAATAAGCTTGTAAAATCTTAAAGGGGGGGGCGTCAGGGTGATTAACATGAGACTTACAGCCCACAGAGTAGAGCACCAACACAGGGGGGAATAAGGGTTACACCATTCACATAGCACACAAATGCAGAAATATCAACACGTCCTGCGGGCAGACCATTCCCGATCAAGCTTTCATGGGCTACATCATTCACATAACGCAGAAATGCAGAAATATCAAAAGGTCCTGATCAAGCTTTCCGGAGAGAAAGGAATTATAAACAAAAGTATATTATTAGACATCATATACTGTAACTTAAGACTGAGCACATTGCACAAAATCAAAAGGAACACTTTCTGTATTTTTTGAAGCATTTAGTGCAGAGGCATCTCTGACTGAGTACAAATATTTACACATTTTCTCACCCAAAACTATTAACATGCAAGAAATATCTGGTAAATATTCAATATAGAGAGAGAGGGAGAAAGGGAGAGAGACAGGGAAAGACAGGGGGAGACAGGAAGAGGCAGGGAAAGAGAGAGAGACAGGGAGAGACAGGGAAAGAGAGGGAGACAGGGAGAGATGGAAAGAGAGGGAGACAGGGAAAGAGGGAAAGAGAGGGAGACAGGGAAAGAGGGAAAGAGAGGGAGACAGGGAGAGAGGCAGGGAGAGGCTGACAGAGAGAGGGAATGAGAGGGAGATGGAAAGAGAGATAGGGAAAGAGAGGGAGACAGGGAGGGAAACATGAAAATTTGGAGAAAGGGAGCGAGACAGGGAAGGGATGGGATACAGGGACAGAAACAGGGAAAGAGAAACAGAAAGAGAGGGAGACGGAAAGAGGGATATAGGGAAAGAGAAAGACGGGGAAAGAGAGGGAGACAGGGAGGGAGAGGGACAGAGAGAGAGAGGACTACATGTACTATATAAGACTCATTTGGATCACAGCCACACGTTTCCTCACGGAAAAAGTGGAATTACGTTGTATTTCACATGGATTTGATTACTTAAGTGAGAAACAGTTTGAGAAAAATATAAGAGGGCAGAAAATATTCAAAACCACAGAAGAAATGCAAAAAAACACTGCAAAACAGACCCCAAACCCACTTCCTCTCAACTTGAAATAGAGGTTCCCGAGAGGCTTCGAGAGAGAGAGCAGGCCCGCCTCGCACGCCGGCGTCCAGCGGGGGGCGCTCACCTGGTGCATCCACTGGCTGAAAGATCGCTGCCAAGAATCCTTCTTCTCCAGGTGCAGGTAGGTGTTGAACAGGATGAGGTAAATGTATCGCTCAAGAAACTGCAGACTCTTCAGCAGCGAGGACTGCATCTCCTTTTCCGTTTTGCCGCTCTTAATCTGCAGGACAGGGAGGGGCACACAAATCAATGGGGTCCGTGTAAAAATAAATCATAATTCATAATCAAATTAACACTATTCTATTCAAATTTTGCTAGTCGCTCTCCTTTTCCCACCATCGTTTACCTCGCGATCTCTCATCAAATATCCAGCTTCACCTGGCATCACCCCATTGTTTACTCATCATTATTGTGTGTATAAAACTATTAAAGTAAGTACACAACATTTTTATAATTGCGGATTCAATATTTACCTATCTGGAAACTATCAGACAGTGCTCTGATCCCAAGAGTGCAGTATACGAGAATTTTTACCATATCGGATGTTTTTTTGTTGCTGACACCTTGGGGTTAATGACAGTGAGCAATTTACTAATGTTGTAAATACACACACACACACATACATATATATATACAACATTTGTATATTACATAATTATAAGTGTTACTATTTACTGAATTTTATTGAACCTTTCAGAATACAGTAAAGCTGTTCAAAATGTTTTTAATATTAAGTTACAAATTAAGTTACTGAATTGTGTATAACTGAAATGTAATCATGCAAAATTAACATACAGGGGGTGTGTCTCAAAACCAAGAATGCAAAGATCGTACTTGTGGTCTTGGCAAGACCCGTCTAGCTAACTTGCCGCCCAAGAACGAACATAATGAAAAAGAATAATGGGGTCTTGTTCAGGGAGGAGGCAACTGATATATCCTTGATATTTGGGGTGAGGCAAGAACGACATTCAGGGTTTTTTTTACCATCCTCTGTACTTCTGTTCTTGAGCACTGGAACTGGTCTTCAGCAGTAGAAGACGACGTAAAACGGGCACACGAGAACGCAAGTACGGTCAAGTACACATATTGAGAAACACCCAGGGAGTTGGACAGTCCGGAAAACCGGGGAAACTGCTGAAGGAAGATGCCTTATTTCCACCACAAAGGAGCTCAGTTATCTGAGTGGAGATGCCATTTGTTTGATCTAATAATATTAATCGTCAGGTAGGCGACATAATAGGATTCAAAACATGACAATTATACAAAGTTTGTTAAGGTTCAGATGACCCTGAATCCATTTAATCTTCTTGCAGATCTCTCCTAGCTGGCTGCGAGTTAAAGTGCGGAGGCAGCCTGTCACCCTGTCTGAACCTCATGAGGCATCTCGCAGGACATGGCTGAAGAAACTGTCTCGCCGCTTCAGTAAAGTACGCAAACTACGCAAGTTTCAAAATCACAAAAAGAAAGCAAAAAAATAAAATGATTTCTGGGCTGGAGACAATTCAGGCAAAACAAGGAGATTTCATTTGGTCAAGAAATCAGGCCCCTGGCCCAAACCAGACTGCAAAAGAAACCGATCCAAAATGATAAACAAGGACAGTGTTTCCCGACCCGGTCTTGGGCGACCCAGGGACGGCCCACATTTTTGCTCCCTCCTAGCTCCCTGCCAGACAGCACACATTTTTGCTCCCTCCTAGCTCCCTGCCAGACAGTCCACATTTTTGCTCCCTCCCAGCTCCCTGCCAAAAAGTCCACATTTTTGCTCCCTCCCAGCTCCCTGCCAGACAGTACACATTTACCAGGAGCTGGGAGGGAGCAAAATCATGGACTATCCATGGACTATAGTCCCCAAGGACCGGATTTGGAAACACTGAACTAGGAAATTCCTGTTTCTCTCAGCTGCTCGCCAGCTTCTCTGCTGCCTCCAACTCCTCCTCCCTGACAACCATCTGGTAACCGTATATTACAGCTCTTCAGCTCCGCAAATGTGGGCCAGCCGGGCACCAATAGCACAAAAGGTTCATGGACACTAATTAAGACAACCTATGATTCTGGATTCTCACAATGCAGGTGATTACTCGAGAAATTTGTTTAGCAAAGTTTCTTTATTCCATTTTGAAATAATTTTCTCATGTACATCTCGCATAATGAGCTACATTTACTGACCTGTGCCGTCAACTAAAATGAAGCAAAGAAAAAATAAAAATAAAAAATCAGGTTAACCTTTTATATTCTATTACCATGAATAATCAGAAATACAACTGCGACTTCCATATCGGCATGCTAAAATAATGAGCCTCTCCAAAAAAGCAAGTCTAGTTTTGTAGCTTTCATGGGACATAAAAATAATCATTTAAAATGGTCCCTGCTGACATTGTAAGCCTGGAATAGGCCCTCCGCAGAAAATAATTGCCTTGGCTGGCCTGATCTTGAAGTAATAAAGTTGTTCATGACAAAAAAATTATGTATTATAATGCAATTACACCCCTCACTCTTTAAGAGTAATTATCTTTATTTAAAAATTTAAACTAATTTTCGGCCCATTTCCTGCTGAACAGTGTATCCTTGCGAGTGATCAAATATGTCAGAATTACAATATTTATTCCAAAGGCCTTCTTCTCAATTTTGACGTTTGTTTATAGGAATGGAGGCGGGTAAAGCTTCCTTTTTCTGAAAGGTCGACGCCTGTGAAAATTAAACACGGGCACATTAATGCAGGAGGGAAGCTTGGGGGGCCGCCCCCCCCCAACCGTAAATCACAGCGCCAGATAACGGCGCAGAACGTGTACCGGGGGGCATGGCTCAGCGGAGCCCAGTTATTTCCACAAGCGCGGCGGTAACGGTGGCCAGGAGGGGGGGGGGAGAATGGGAAACACTGCGGGCCGCCCTCATCTTAGGACTTTTCATGGAGGAGCCCTAAGCGAAAAACCGGGTGACGCCGGGGGGTGGGGGGGCTGTGTAAGCGATAAAACATGGCAGCTTTTGTAAACAGCGAGGGGTGAGTGCGGTAAATCACCCCGGCCTGAGGCTGCGGCTCGCGTCCACAAAAGAGGCCAGATTCACGACCGGGTTCCCCTGGTTAATGAAGCACACAGATGCACTGCATCGCCTCCCTGCTGGAGACTCAGGGAACTACACCAGTAGAAAATCAGACAAAAGTAATGGCACAGTCACTCTTACAGTTAAGGGCGTAGGAAAGAGTTTGATATTTGGGCAGGTGGGCGAATGAAGCCAAAGTAAGTACTGTGGGGACATCTTGGTTCCTATGCCCCTACTTTTGGTACACAGGTTTTGAAGCCTATAACCTTTCAACACAAGCCTATTCAATACATACATTAAAATAAAAATAATAAAACCTTACTAAAAATGAACACTGGATTTCAGGTATGTTAGGCATGATTGTTAACCTTTAAATACTCAACATGAGCCTTTCAGTTAGACTGTAGTATATAATATTTAAAAAGTTATATATCATGACAGCTTAATAAATGTCAAGGGAAATAACTAAAGTAGCTATTGTGAGTACTGGTGCATCGGAGCCACTGGAGGCTGGACCGGGGTGGGGGCGGGGGGGCAGGGTCAGGTGACCAGCCC
>JAODKL010000041.1:8394712-8410974 GCA_026780765.1 Petrocephalus schoutedeni
GAAATCCCAATCATAAATCAAGAAAGCTTCAGAGATGTCTAAATAAATAGATAAATAGATAAATAAATAAATAAATACGGGATCTCACCCTGAAGCTTACTCTCTGAATAATCCTTTGGGAGCAAAGTCTGCCCTCACAAACTCAGAAACTATACACAAGAGGCCAGTGTTAATCTTCAGGACACTACTAATGAGTCTATTTCAACCATTTCACAATGTTGTGCTTGAATAGGCTTTAAACTGTGATTCTTTATCTATTGGAAGGGCCGTGTAGTAAAAACCCACAAAAACGGCCTGTTGGGGAGACCAGCTCGACTGTGGCATGGTGAAAAAGGCCCACGAAGGATGGCATGTCAGCCAGCATTAGCCTTTTCAGGCAGGCCTATTGAAATTCCAGCAGTGTCCCAGCTCTGCTGTGGAAAGCCTTCAAAACAAAAGGATCTAAACGCAGACAGGAAGAACTGTGCAGCTGCAGGAAGCGTCTGTCCGTGGACAGACTAATAAGAGGAAGGATGGAAACGCTCCTCATTCTTAGGAGATGCTGGGGGCTGGGGTTGACGGTTTCATAAACCCTTGGGAACCACAAGTTCTCTGCATGGGGCACACCGCCATGTGCAAGCCAACAAACGGATTTCATACAGTCGGTGCTAACCATGGTCTTTACTGTCACCTGGGACTGAAATATACAAAAATAATTTTTATTAAGCAGTTATAGGGCAGCTGAATTTAATCAATTGAAGTGGACCATTTAGAAAAGCATTGCATTTGAGAACCAGTCCATCAAAGCAACATGACCACCACTTACAATGGGCTTCTCCCCTTCAGTTTAATTGACTCGGGTGCCACTAGCAGAGCAAGTGTCACATACTTTGAGGTTTTAACCAAACTTCCTGCTGCAGCTCCGGATGTCTTGGAGGCTTCGTTAGCAACTACAGCACAGCTTTCTATGCACGCTCCTAATGGGGATGCCAAAGTTCATTTCAGACTGCAGCCATGCTTCTTGGACCATTAAAAAAAGGCCCTAAGAGGACACATCAGACTCCTCTAACAGCAGTAACCTGTACAATAATAGTAATGGACTTGATCCTGACCGATGAAAAACCCAATCCTCACCAGAATATTAGTTTTATCCTTTCATTGTGTCATAACAAAAACATTTATGCTAACAACCAGGCAGAACTAGGAGCACAGTTCCAGCTTAAAATGTAATGTTGATCCTCGATGACCCTCTAAAGTTTCTGAAAGGACCACCCTCTTATCAGAGGATACAGTTGCTGTAGACCATAAAGCAATTGGTCGTGCCTATTCAGCACAGGAAGAGCACAGACACCTTGCAGGATGTGGACAGTCAGCCCCAAGTCCAGCCCCTGCAATACCAGCAAGACCAGAAGGAAGTGACATTGCAGGGGTTTGAACCAAAATTTGGGGAAGCCTGACAGGAAGTGATGTCACCACCCTGAGGATTGCATGGTAGTTCCTTGTTATCACATGTTACTAAATACTGGTTCTTATTCAAGTAACATGGATCCACAATCCTCAATGTCAACAGACATTTATTCCAGGCAAGGCCTGAAATGCATGTAAGTAGGGCTGCAATTAGCGATTATTTTGATAAACAATTAATCATGATTATTTTTTCGATTAATCAATGAATTTTTGAATTTCCACCAGTTTATTCAGAAATGGACCATTATCTAAAGTGATGGAGCAAAAAAGTGCACAAAAAAATGCAAATCAATAAACACGATAACGGAATTTGTTTCAGCATTAACACTTGTTTTCTATATTTACAGCAATATACAAAAGTGATCTTGCATGGCACTATCACATACACAGACGCAGTTACTTTCATCCATGTCTAAATGCAATTCATCCTACCTCACTCACATAGCGAAAGACAGGACTGTCTGGGCAGGCAAGTGTGCACCCTTGGCTACCTAACATGGCATTTCGCCCTTGAAATAAGAACAAGGCAAACAGAGAGTGGGTTGGGGAATAGTTTCGTTTCGGCGGGTTTTGTGAGTGTGTATGTGCGATCGTGTGCGTATGTGTGCAATCATGAGAGCACATATGTGCAATCGTGTGCGTGGGTGCACGTGTACAGTATGTGCGATCGTGTGCACAGGTCCATGTGTATGTGCGATCGCGTGCGCATGTATGTGCAACCATTTGAGCGTGTGTGTGCGAGCGTGAGCACGCCTGCTGCTCGTGACGGACTACTCCATCACAGTGCAGTGTCTTCACTCTGACCTTATGTCAAAGTAAAGTTTATTTATGCAGCACATGTAAACTCAGTTTAAATTGACTAAGTGCTATACAAAAACATTAAACTGAAAAAAGAGTAAAACACACATACACACCATTTTTCACATTTTTGTAATGTGAAGTGCTCCCACATTTTTGATGACTTCTATCTATAGACGATATATTTATTTTCACACCATTTTGTATCAATCAAAGAACTTGTTGGGGTTTTCGACAGTTGAAGGCAAACACATGAGAGAGTGAGGTTACACAGTAGCATCTAGTGGAAACCAAGCCAGTCCCGACTGGCTGAGGAGGGCAGCGAGAATCAAAGCAGCTGACCCACTTCCTAGTCGCATGCAATTGGGCTGACAATACCAGCTGGCCCCATAAGCCTGTACCACAGGAAGTCCCCGCTTCCTTGTCACCATTCCTGCCCCAAAGGGGGGAAGCTATGCAACTTGCTTCTTGACGACTAACATCTTTAGAAGATAAATCCACCAATTTAGGTAAAAACAACTCACTCAAGGCCCTTATGTGTTGTGTTATTCAGCTTCAGGGTACCAAAGGTACCGTCAAATCGCCCCCTCTCTTCAACTTTCCAGATGAATAAACAGAAACTAGACATCAATTCAGCGCTTGAATCTTCCACTCCACTGACCACCACGAAACACAAATAACCACACAAATAATGGCACACCGGCATGTTGGTCATTAAAAGACATTATCATTAACGACAACTGAGAGGAAAATGAGCACAAGAGACTAAAAATGCATGCATACAGCTCCCGTCCTGCAGCAACCGCAAACACACCCTGATTCTTCCTCAATCGCTGTCTTCAAATGATTTACAAAAAAAAAAAAAAAAAAAAAAAAAACACAATAAGTGTGCCATTGTTGAGAAAAACTTAGGTTGCAAAAGTGCATGCTTGTCTTTTTCTAATATGCAATCAAATGAAATCAGATTAAGCTACAGGAGAATATTTTTTTTACAGTGGGGTAGACACTAAATCCTATCAAAAAGCGACAGGGAACATGAAGAGAAAGGAAATAAAAAACCCGGCCTTCGTCGTGAAACACTCCTTTTCTCACGTCTTATTCCAGGCACTGTTAAATCTAGACTCAAAGTCTATTTTTAAAACTGTGCCTATAATTTCTTGTTTTTTATTTTTAAGGCAGTAATTTTAGCCCCTATGATTTTCAGGCTTGTATGATGTGGTTTCCATTTCTAACAGTGCAGCGTCTGGCCACAGTGCCCATGCAAGCTGCCGTGGTGAGCACCAGAAGCCAAATTGACGATAGTTTACAATGGAATTTTATATCTGGAAGGAAAACCACAAGTCAGAGAGACATTTTGGGGCTGCTGGACGGAGATGTCAAATATGACACATCAGTCCCTTTTTTCCGCTATAAACAAAGCATGTGATCCAAGCCAAACAATACACGTCTTGAGTGCCTGCTAAATGATAATTCATCTGTAAACGACATAGCTTTAGATGACAAGATGGCATTCTTGGATCAAAGAATAAACATGATGGCAGAGATTGAGAGGCTAGAGGCTGGTGACTGTCCGCTAATAGTTCTGTCACTACAGGGAAGGTGCATAGTACCACACATGGGAGTGGTTCAGACCTTTTATAGATCCAAACCAGAATACATCTACCACCTGGCATTTATACTTATCGAAACTGGTAATCCGTATACCTGACAAGCCCAACCATCTCTTATGGAGCTGATGGCCAGTATTTTCCCCAGACAGGTTCTTGTGCCAAAATATCCCATCAACAAACTAAGTATGAAACTGAAATACTTTGTCCATTTTGGTCATGCCAAATGCGTCTCAAGAAAACAGCGATTCCAAAATCAGACACTTACCTTTCAAATTCAGCAGCAGATACCCAAAATAGTAACAAGCAAGCTGGCAGTGATTTTAAATATGCTGACAGCATGCCCATGCATTAAAAACCGCATATCAGCACACCCAGCACCTCGGCTCAGGAGAGGCTCATCAGACAACTGTGACACAGATACATTTCCAAACCCCATATTAAATACCCCACAGACAAATTGGTGGGATGCTTTCAAACAATCCGCTCTCAGAGCACCAGGAAAATATGGAATACCTGGATCTCTGGTTCTCTGAACACCCTCCAGCAGTCTGCGAAGCATTCAAGAGAAGAGCCGGCAGAGGAAAAGAGCTTCTCAGTCCGACATCCTCTCTCACCCCCTTGAGAAGCTCCCCTGCGCTCTCCTAGGTGGTTCAGAAGCAGTGGAGCAGGCTTGCGACGCTCCAGGGGCTCACACTGATTCAGCGAGAGCCAGACTAGACCTCCACATTGCCACCGCGGACCAGTGTGTGCGCGCGCGAGAGGATGTGGGGGCGGGCTCAGGGAGCCGCACTCACTGCCAGGCAGCCACCCAATCAACAGCGCCCCCCTCCTTCCCACAACGGCTGGCCTCATGCACCGGAAGGTACACAGAGAACCTGTGCAGGTCTCGAATGAGAAGCTGTATGTGACAGACGTCGTGTGCAGTGAGTCACCATACGCGACCTCGTAAAAATAAGTACAGTACCCAGAGGAAATCATCAGACAGCTCCTCCCTAGGGCTGCTGACTGGCTGTATCTAATTCTGATTGCATAAAATTGTCTACTTAAGTAATCCTCACACAAGCAGTTTCATTTTTTTCCATCTTATTTTTTTGTTTAGGTAGCTAATAAGTGACTGTAATGTGATATCGACAACTGATCTACATAAGCATGTCCCACAGAGCTAAGACAAATGGGCATACTTGGGTAGAAAGCTAACATGCCAGGGGGCTCTGCCTATAGCCACATCAATGAAAGGGAATGAGGCCTGTACAGGTTTCACAGACATGGTCTCATTCTGGCTGCCTCCTAATCACAGCTCTCTACCTTGCTGTCCCAAGCAGAGCCATTACAGCATCACTAGTGTTAAAGAGTACCCTGAAGTTCATTTGGTTTCAAGTTAATGTCCTTTATCAAAAGCTGTTTGCCATTCGCAAACAAACTCCGCCTAGATGCCTGCTCAGAGAACATGACTTCATTGAGTTTCACCATTAGTGGCTCTGACATCACTAGTGTTGTTTATGTGACATTCACCACTGCCACACCTGCTCCTTCCTTCCTTAAAGAAGTGTCTTGATTTTCTTTTCAGTTGTGTCTGCAGCCTCTGCAAACCATACCACCAGCACGTCTCCTGAAGCAAAGCAGTGAACGTCCTAATGGCCTGTCCAGGAGTTCTGAGATTTCAGTTGAGTCTGGTAGATCATCTGATGCCTTCCTTATCATGTAGCAAGTTTCCAGGCTCAATCCTGATATACAAATGACAAAAAACGATGACTCAATTTCTCTCACTATATTAAGCTTTTCATCAAGGTCTTGTGGATGTGCCTCTTACTTGACAAGTAACTAGCACCTCAATAAGGGGTCAGATGCAAAAACAACACACCAGGCTAGAGGATTAGCCAGCCAAGCTAATAAGACCAGCTGATGTAGCCCAGCAGACTCTTCATCTGCACATTCAAGGACCTGCCTTTATTGTAAAAGTAAGGTAGGACAGGAAACATTCACCTCAGCATTTTAGTCAGTGATGGGTCATTCCCATCCTGAGCCAACCCTTCACCTGTCCTCCATCCCTGCAGATTGGCACTAGTGTTTACTCTATGATGTCCTTCCTCAAGCCTCAGAACAGAGCGATAGCTGAAAAGGCCAGGCTGGAATGTAAATGTAACCCAAGAAGCATCTATGAATGGCATGTTTTCAGCTAGAAGCTACTTCTTAGGTAGAGGTTCCAGTTAATTCTGGCAAGCATGATGGAGAAAAAAAAAAAATCAGACATGGGGTCCTTAGCTACTGACCATCAGGTTCTTTGTGATTAAAAACATAGAGCAGATGTCTGCAGAGCCTTTATAGAAGATTTCTGGTATCGTCTGTACATAAGGAGTGCTGTTATCAGATAAGACCCTTGCCAAGCCTATAATAAATTTTATATACTGCTGCCAATCCAACTCCTTACAAATGTGTGTTGTAAAACTGCTAAATTTTGATTAAGGACATTTATTTTTTTGAAGGAGACTTATCAGCCAGCAATCCATCTATTTTTATAGGGTTGGAAAGGGCACCATCAGTGAACCATCCATTTCCTGTACCTCTTTATCCAGTGCAGGATCACTGTCAGCCTTGAGCTTATCCCTGTACAGGATTCCAGTCATATGAGCTATACTCACTCAGGCCAGTTTAAAGACACTAATTCACCTAGGCCACATTTCTTTGCACTGTAGGAGGAAGCCAGACTGCCAAAATGGTACCCACAGTGACATGCTGGGAGTCAGAACCAGAATCAACCCCATGACCGTGGAGGTGTGAGGACTCCAACTGAGAAACATGCCATCCTATGGCATTCATCAAATTTCCAACCACATATCCTGATTAGGGTCATGGCAAGGCCTGGCAGATTTCCCAGGCAACATACGGCACAAGGTTGGGGTGTATCCTGGATGGGATGCCGATCTACACAAGGCACACACAATCACACATAATTTAGCCAAACTGCACATATTTAGACTTAAGGTAGAAAACAGGGAACCTGAAGAAAATTTGCAAGAATTCAGAGAAAACATGCAGACATGCTAACCAGAGGTAGAGTCATACCCTCAAAAGTGCTACCCTCTAAAGCCACTAAACCACCTTGTCTACCAATAATGTAAAGTATAAATAAAAGAATCTAAATCTAGATCACAAGCTGGACACGATCACCACACCCAGTGAATAGTTAATGGGTTAGTGTTTTTCCATCTACGATGTCCTGTTTAAACCATGTCAGAAACTGAAGCACATACCTGATTAATAAAAAACATTAACTTAGAAATACATCTGGGAAAGAAGTCTTGAAAACTAATTAGTGGAACTGTTCCAGCAAAAGTACATGCTTTCTTGCTTGTTTATTCATTGGGGGAAGTGCCAGCATTAACTAAAAGAGTTGCACATTGAAGTGCAGGATATATAGTCCAAAATGACAGACACTGCACTGCAGCAAACTAGGGCACATTCTGATCAAAGGGACTCTTAATACATGTCTTGACAAAGGCTCTTCATTAGATTTCATGAGCTTCAATCAGCATGAATGAATACACAGAATTATAACCTCTGCCAAAATGTCAGCTTCTACAATAACGGAACCACAAGATGCTGTTTGGCATAGATTTGTTCATGTTACAGCACACTGTCAATTAGTTATACATAATAGAAAAAATCCTGTTCTCTGATCAGTCCCATGCTGAAAGTTTGACCCGGGCACTTATACGGAGCGGCACCTGCAGTTGAGGGAGCAGCTTCCTGCAACACTGAAAACCATCTGCTCCCATCAGCAGAGCATGCACACACCATAGTTACTATTTGCCTGAAAACAAATAGCAGGCAGTGAGTGAATCATCAACTAACTAATTAGAACACAAATCATGATGGCATTAGGGTAAAGAAGTTTAAACCATGCTATTAAGAACTTAACAACACTGTCCTTACATACAAGCGGGGGAAAATCATATTGAAAACAGATTTCTTTAAACGTTTGACTGACCCCTTCTGATGTCCACGGATTGATATTTCAGACCTGAGAGACCTCTAGTGGTAGAATAGTAGAATGTCATATTAAGTAACGGCCTGTTTGAAAGGGTATGGATTTGAATAAAGACATAAAGGCAGAAAGGATACACAAAGAAAAAAAAAAACACCTCAAATTGTTCAACGGGGGAGTCTTTATAAAAAAAGAAGATGCAATCTAATGTAACATAGCATGTCCTTAGCATGGTTTCATTCCCATTCATATCCCTCAGTTTCGGGGTGGGGGGGGTGTTTGAGTCATTCAGTTGTACCTGATAAGGGTGTGCTGAGCAAAGGGCCAAAGCAATTACTCTATACGGAGGTGTGAAAAAGGTAGGTACGCAAGCAATGTGTTAAAAATAAACCTCTGGGCGAGAGTGCTCCTTACCTTTCACTATCCATTTCACAAACAGACAATAGCAGTAGAAAAAAGGAAAAAAAAAATACATAGAGCAAAAATATTATACTAAAAATGAAGCATCACCCAGGGAAATTGACCCCAGGTGGCGAGGAAACGCAGCAAAAGGGAAGCAAGGGCTGGACTTGACTCACCAGCCCATCGCCCTCATGCAAGGAGACCTTGGCAGCTTAGATGTTACAATATAACAGATCAAGAGCAAATAATGATGCAGTGTGGAGTGACAGCGACGGCCTTATCGTCATCGAGAGAACACTCCGGTTTGTTACCAGGCTCAAAGTGTCACATGAACACGAGCAGAGTGTGAGGAGGAGCGATCACGGCACCCAGGAGGGGGGCAAAGACACAAACCCTTCACTTACGGATTATGGGGGGGATTTAGATGTCGAATCATCATTTATTTTAGTTAATGATTATTAAATGCATCTCCATTTCTTCTTATTCATAACTAGGCCTACAAAACGTATATAAAATGTTTAGAATAAAGTCTGGATTTCACACTAATGTGGGGATTAATAAGAAAAGGGCTAGAGGCCTCCAAACATGATTACCAAAGCAATTTCAAATTGTGGTTTAAACCAGGACTGTCCACGTAGGTTTCAGTACATTGTAAATGAACTGATCAGTATATTAAGCCAATCATTAAATTAAGGGATTGGGAAAAAGTTCCAAAGGAAAATGGGGATTAGATTCGTCATACAATTGTTATATTTTTGGATACTTTATATGTTAACATTAGAAATTATCAAGCTAACAATGCACCCTGTTAAATGGTTTCGATGTTTTGGTCTTTACCATGATTAATCTTCATACTGATTTGATGTTATGGAAAAATTAGCATTGAGTCTTTAATATATCACAGCAGCTCTCATTCATAGTTGATAAGATTTTGAAGCACCAAATTAAGAAGGCAAGTTAAGTACCCTTACACAAACAAGTGTAGCCCTTATGCAAATTAATTCCCCCTTAATTTGTACTGCCTAATAGCTAGTGGCCATTGTTGTATTAAGATAAATAAAAGTGTTGCAGTTGTATAGGAAGATTTGTTTTAATTATCCTTTAAATGGTCTACTGTTTGAAGAGGTTCGCAATCCTCCCATAAGACATTGGCCTCAAACGGCTGCCATTGTCACCTGTTAATCAAAGGGAAGTCCTATTGCTTTTCATTTGCATAAAATTTACTACACTGGTACAGGGTTACTCAGTGATGGTTACAGCGACCAGAAGTCCTCATTCAAGCTACAGAAATGAGCCTACGGTTTTCATTCAAATGTTTCAGTAGTTAAAGACTACCGGCAGAACGGTAACGTGGCCATATAGCCCACCCCAATAAATCTGCCCCATTCAACGTGTAAATGCAATGGACTTGTTAGAAATTAAAATGCGGCAGGAAAACGACGCAAACAGAAGTGTTACATGGCCGGCTAACTAGTACTACTAGTTAGTAAATTCCTACATTTGATTTATAAATGAGTGATCTTATTCACACCATTGAGTTCATTTAATGGCACACGCCGTCCTTTCGCGCTGCGCTCCGCAACGTTATTCGGTTTGTTTTACTCTTTAAGCAATAAAAAGACCACGTGTGGTCGTGGGTACAAGAAAGTATTGTGTATCTGGATGGGGGAGGACATTAAAGCACCGTTCAAGCATATGGCACAATGAAATATTCCGTCATCGGGATCGTTTCCGAGCAAAACACAGCAAACTTATCAATCGCAGCACTTGAGAGTCCACATCAGACCGAGCGACCCAGCGATCCCCATTTCAAAGTTAGAGAGACGGAAACTTCACTCACCATTTCAGTGTTATGCCGAGCAAACAGTGAGAAAACCGCGGCTCTACTCCTCCCTGGCACAATACATGTACAAAACCCGGCAACTACTTGGATATGTACTACAGATCTGCTATCAAATCTTTGCCACAGTCACCAGGCTACGTTTAAGCGTCAGATTCTCCCCACCAGCTTTGTAGGAAAAATTACCACTACACGCAAAAAAAAGCAGCAGGATATGTGAGCATGCGCACAGTAAAATTACAAAAAAAAAAAAAAAACAAAACTTAGGACATCTTATTTGTCTCACTTTAGCAAATCTATTCGCTATCAGTTATTATTCATAATGAGCCCGTTTTGTATGATTCAACAGTCTTAGAATTAAATATTAAAACAAGTACAATTATATGTGCATATGACACATTTAATACAAATAAACATATATATACACGTCTATCCTTTTTGTTACTTAGTTGAAGCTTGTTAATTTGCTAAATAAGAAACTCCAATTCATTATTAAAATAACTGCAGTTATATTTCAGTAGCCACTGTATTATTTATAGGCCATATATATGTATATTTACTGTAACACATTACTTTTGGGTTATTTTAACTAAGTATATTCCACTGATTTACGTTATTATTATGCTTTGCAGTACATTCTGTTAAGGTTCATATATATATATATTTGTTTTACATTACAATGTTTTGTTGAATGATCAGATTTAAGTATTATTATTTATGATTATGATAATATTCATTATTAGTTACAGCATATTGTACTTTTTGCATTTCATATTCAAAATTAAAAACATAGAACACTGGGAATGCTCATGGTACATGTGTATAAAGTTACAAATTTATTTAACTTTATTTTGTTAATGTTTTTTAATTTTAACTAGAATGAATAAATACGTCGACTAAATATATGCTAGATCAGCTACAAAAATTTAAATTTAAAGACAATGGGAGAGCGTATTTTTTATAGAAATGGTTCACGCGGTTATAAAAGGGACATTGACATGTCATGTTAGAACTCTTGAAAGGGCTGTCAGCTTCCTTTAATGTTCTCTGCTACTTGTTAAGTATGCAGCGTTCGGAGGCAGGGCGTATAAAAAGCCACCTGACCTCCCATAGTGCTAAACTGTCATCCCAAGTCGCAACATGCACTCCCTCGGAGCATTAAGTGCCCTGCTGGTGTGCTTCCCTCTAACGATGCTTCTCGCCGAAGGAGCGCACAAACGTGGAGCTGGTGCTTTCAGCGTGCTGTTACATCGGTCTT
Source organism: Petrocephalus schoutedeni (assembly GCA_026780765.1). Classification (NCBI taxonomy): domain Eukaryota; kingdom Metazoa; phylum Chordata; class Actinopteri; order Osteoglossiformes; family Mormyridae; genus Petrocephalus; species Petrocephalus schoutedeni. Next base: position 8,406,052 of record JAODKL010000041.1, read on the forward strand.
TCGCCGGACGGTCGCCTGGACACCACTTCCCAACCTATATGATGCATCTCTACAGAAACTTCAAGTCAAATCGGTCTCATCCAGAGGATTTCTTGGAAAGAACGGCGATGAAGAAGGCTGACACAGTCAGAAGTGTAATTTCTAAAAGTAAGTGAATTTATATCTTAATACCTTACGCTCGCTATTTCTTGTACATCCAGCGTTAAAACAAATAGTATAAGAAATGGATTGCGCGCGGATCATCGGTGACTCTATCGCGAAATCTATTGCTGTTATCAATTAGTACGTGTAGATGTATCTCTACTTGTTTTTATATGGAAATTCCGAAAAGCTTTAACACTGGCAAATTCGCATCAAGAATCGAGTTTTGCGTGTCCAGTTTTGTCCTTAGACAATCTCGGAGACGCGGAGAATCCACATTCATGCGGCCGAGTGGATACGCACGGCCGAGGGCCAGCGCCCAGAGCAGACCCCTCTTACTTTACTCGGTGATGTTGATTACGTGTCCCGCCAGACATCCCCATACAAATCAGTTGTTAACTCAAATCAGCATTTTCCCCCCAGTTCTTTTCACACGTTCGTTGATTAGATTATCTGTCTCCATTTCTGTAAGGCGCGTTTTAACATGTTTCGACTAAGGGGCCCTTTCTGTGTCCTCCTGGCCCCAAGTTAATTTAACAACCCTTCCCATGGGGCGAGCTGTATTTATTTAGATGGGTTTGTGCGGAAGCGGCTCAAAAGATGTGTTAAATGCATGGTTTCGGTCCGGTTGTTTGCTTCTGACTGATTTATCCGCACTGGAGTCGAATTGGTAAATACTAAGGGGGTGTAGTGAGTGTAATAATGCGTGTGTAATAGGTTAGATTTTAATTCCAGCTTAAGTAGATATTATCACTGTTCAGCTGGATTTCTTAGATGCATTTTTGTCGTCCTCCTTATTTTAAGATTCAGAAGAAACATTTTATTGCGCAGTTAGAATCTGATCAGATTGTTCTCGAAGCTGTATTATACCTTTACGCCTAATAAGAGCGATCGGAACAGCTATTCTCAAAGCAGAACCTCAACATCCAGTTGATTCCATTACGGCTCGCTCTCCCTTTGCATTTGGAGCTTAATTAATAGACTCGGCGACAGTCATTTTAATGACTCCTACAAAGATCGCTGCATCTGCCTAATTCGCAGCTCACCACGACGGCTAGGTCGAGCTTTTGATCAAAAAATATTTTGAATTTGAAAGGAGAGTCGATTCCCCATTCGCTATTTTAAGAAAGTTAGAAGACGATTTAAATAGTGGAAAAAGCACTTGAAAATGTTAGTCTTGTCGCTGATGACAGATGTGTATTGCTTGAGATAACAAAACACGGGTCCACTTCTGTCTTTTATCAGAGCCCACCTTCTGAATGAATATAAATCGGCTAATAAAAATGTTTGCAGTTACGAAGTAAAAGCGCGGCTTCAGTGGTGCACAGTTAAGTCTGGTAAAGATTTTATTAATGAGGCATATTGACTATGAATAATGATTTTAGGGTGTGTGTGTGTGTGTATAGCCTAAAATTCCATAATTATGTACTATAATTTCGCTGTTAACTAAAATGGGTATTGCTATTCAAGATTGGTTACGAAGCCCAAGATTATTGTTGCCAGACAGCTTTTTTTTGTCACGTTCTCGAAACAGAGAACAAATGTAATGGATAAATCACATGAGACCTTCTGATTGTGGGAGATATAATCTAAACACCGGTTTCTTTTGAAGGTTTATATAGAAGAGACAGGAGCTGGATTGTGACGTTTGACTTCACCTCCTTGCTGGCCGACGAGAAGCTTCAGCTGGCAGAGCTGAGAATCAGGGTGCCCCGGGCCACCAACCTTACAAACCTGACGTTGGAAGTCCACCACCATCATGAATTCGCCTGTGAGATGAGTGGAACGTGCCATGACCGCCAGTTTGTGGGACTGCTGTCCCACTCCTCCATGCCCGAGTCATCCCAACACTGGAAAGTGTTCAATGTTACCAGCTTGCTGTTGGGTTGGCTTGAGGGAGTGGCCAACTCCAGGAGCACAGGATCACAGAAGAATATGGAGGACCCATCCTTGCCTGAGCACAGTCAGCTAAAGAACGGCCACATTGCTAACGACAAGGCTCTGCTGGTCACTTTCTCTCAGCTGGGGCCAGAGGAGGGCTCACAAGCTAAGGCCAGCCTGCTCCACACAGCTGAGCAATCCAAGTTCCTCTTCAACCCCGAGGACGAGAAGATCCCAAGGCCGGAGAGGCATAAGAGCAACAGGGGGAGACGGGAGCAGCCCTTGAAAGACCTGGAGGTGCCCAGGAAGGGCAGCGTTAAGTCGTCCTGTCGGAAGGTTAATCTGCACATCGATTTCAACCGAATCGGCTGGGGATCGTGGATCGTGTTCCCCAAAAAGTACAACGCATACCGCTGTGAGGGAACATGTCCTAACCCTGTCGGGGAGGACTCCCAACCAACGAATCACGCTTACATGCAGGTGAGTGAAATACTGCTATATACTATAGTTCACCTAACTATAAGGCCAATATATGTGTGAATATAAGTGTTTTTAAAATATTTTATAAAAGAGATTTTGTTAGACAATGCATTTCACTTGTTAAGCGATGACCAGGCAGTATAAGCAATGTCAAAACATTTATTATCGTGTTAAAAGTTAGAGCTAGTTAAAGTTTCTTTCTGTATAACTGAAACGTTTCTCTCCATCTCCATCTCTCCACAGAGCCTCCTGAAGTACTACCACCCTGAGAGGGTGCCGTCGGCCTGCTGCGCACCCACCAAGATGAGCCCCTTAAGCATGCTGTACTATGAAGGCGGCGAGGTGATCCTCCGACACCACGAGGACATGATTGTGGAGGAATGTGGCTGCCAGTGACTCTGGGGTTCTCTACACAGAACCGGTGTAGCCTGTGGAATTCCGTGCCGAACGATATCGTTCCAAATGGCACATTCCAAGGGACGACAGAGGCCCCTGTGGAACTATGTGATGTAGTACACTTCTGTATGGTACTACACATACCAGTACAACGTTCAGGGAAGGAAAGACTAAGCTAAGAACATGCCTTCAATTTAATACCGAAAGCATTATCTGACCTATCAAGCTGGTCAAAGGCATTTACATTAGCAAAATCAAGTCGATTATTAATAGAACCTAGCACTCTTATACTCTTATACACTAACAGTGTACAAATCTTTTTTAATGTAAATACTTAAAATAAGCTATTTATGTGAATAATTTATTGTATTGTTAAGACAATTTCATCAATGAGCTCTATTATGGCAATTAAAATAAAGGTAAATTTGTACAATAAAAGTGTACCTGACTTTGTAACATAAGCACTTTATGATGTATTACTGTGAACACTCTCTTCATAATAAAAGGCTCATTATAGACTGCAGCTTAATCTGAGTATAAATGTATTGCAAAGCTGAATGACGTTGCTTAGAGTACAAGGTTCTGAGTGTTATAAATATTTAGATAAATATAAATGTTAAAAATACAAATAGACAAAAACTAAAGGGATGCCATTGTTGTAATGGAACTTGTACACGATGGGGTTCCTTTCAATTGACATAATGTGATTGCAATTGATTTATTGAAGCAAGATATAAAACTGCTTTTCCATTGCGCAGGTAGAATTGTACTGTACACAGTGATATAAATTTGGAGTCCTGTGGGTCATTGGCTGGTTCCTATCGTTACTTTACAAGTATACAAGCAAAGAAAGACGGACTAACCAACAATATTCCCAAGTAGGCCGAACAAATCATCAGCTTGAAAAAATATTTCAATTGCCAGTGACAATTCACCATAAATGTATTTCAATGAGCTTGTTCAAAACTTATCAGAACTAAATATTCAATTCAATTCAGTTTATTCTTATATAGCGCCCTTCAAAACAGAGTTGTCCCAGGGCGCTTTACATGGGTGTGTTAAAATACATTGACATACATATAAAATGAAATACATAGGACAAAAGAGACAGAACAGAAAAGAAAGAGAAAAGAGCCAATTGACAATGGAGGAGAGGAACCAAAAACTCCCACGCAGGGAGAAAAAAAACCTCTAGGGGTCCAAGGTCAACTGGCTGCCCAACCCCCCTGGGCATGCTAACATAAGGAAAAATGGATTAGGTGTTAAAACCCAGATTACAAGAAATGGCTAATTATTGTGAACATCATACCAACATAGCAGCTGGTCTGTATACCACTCCTAAGTATTCAATACAAAAATACAAATTTTATGCTTCTCAGACAGCAGTTTTTTTTCCTAATTCTCAGAAATTAAGACATGCCCAATGATATAATGACTGAAGAAGTATTTCTGTACTTTTTGGAAAATTAGTTAAAAAAATATGTCATGTGACTGACTGCCAATTAGAATCTCCTACAACGTTAACATTGTATGTGCAGGCAGTTCATTATTCTTATGTGAAAATTACACCCATTTGGCCTCCGGAACATCCTTTCCTTAGCCCTATGTTTACATCAGGAGAAACAGAATACGACTTAAAACAGGGAGCAGTGGAATCAAAATTTTAAAAAAATATTTACAAGTACAGCAAAGTAATTGGATGAGAATGAACTGTTGTAAATGAGCATGAAGATGAATTAATACTGAATGATACTCCACTGAGGCAATAGTGACATAATTATTGAAAAAAATATATCATGGTTACAAAAATCCAGGGTGGCATGGTGGTGCAGTGGGTAGCACTGTCGCCTCGCACCTCTGGGACCGGGATTCGAATCCTGCCCAGTTCCGTGTTTGTGGAGTTTGCATGTTCTCCTCGTGCCGTTGTGGGGTTTCCTCCGGGCGCTCTGGTTTCCCCCCACAGTCCAAAAACATGCTGAGGTTAATTGGAGTTCCTAAATTGCCCGTAGGTGTGCGTGTGTGAGT
>JAODKL010000041.1:8426146-8437090 GCA_026780765.1 Petrocephalus schoutedeni
TTCCATTTGTACTCGTAACTCGTAAATTACGAGTTCACGACCGGAAGTTGCAACTGGAACGCCCCCCGAAGTCGAAACTTAAATCGCCAATTTCACAGAAACGCCGCCGCAATGCATCATGGCCGCGTTGCCATTGGTTGCGCGTTGGCGCATGCGCGCTGCTCTCTCTGCCTTCCGACGGTGCCATCGCCTGCCCGCGCCGCGTCAGAAGGGACGCTGGACGGGAGCAGTGCCGATCGTGCCGGGAGACGCGCCAAAGAGCTGTATAAGTATAACCATGAGCTACACCACGGAAGAGAGAGGGAAGCCGAACTCTCTGGACTACAGGCTGTTTTTCAGTGAGTCCCGGCATTCTCTTGCTGTCGTTCTGCCGTTACCATTCATTAGCATTAATAGACGCGGCGTGGCGAAGCGTGCGCCTGGCAGCGCCGATGCCTGGTAACGGCTTACGCGTAGTTACACACTAACCAGCCGCCTTCTCCAACCATTACTCCAGAGTAATCCCCTGTTAGTTACTGCATGAAGGCAGCGAGCCGCTTTCATCAGAGATGAAAGGGGCGGCTGATGCAGTGTAACAGAAAGACATATTTCTGCTGAATCACTTGTAACATGTGGCAGCGTATCGATCTTATCGCGATCACTTTATTATACCGCGTTTACATTACGGTTTCTGGCACGCAACAAAATATCCCGTCTTGCTGTAGTTAGGAATGAGTTTATACTTGGATGCCTGTCTAACCAAAAATGTCCTGTACTTGCAGAGAATGCAGAAGGGAACTACATCTCACCCTTCCATGATATACCAATGTATGCCGATGAAGCCAAGGTAACATGCTGTGTCCTTCCTTGTATCTAAACAACGAAGTCAAACCTGTTTATTGCTTTATGTAGTTCATAATTCATAATGTATAATCTGAATATAAAAATGACAATAAAATGGGTGTATTCAGCGATCAATGTGTGTGATAATACGCTCTCTATAATGGCAAATCAGACGAGGTATCTGATTTCTTTATCAAATACAGACAAAGCATGCTATAGCTCCAGTACATTCACTGAGTGGTATGAAGTTGCATGCTTTGGGTGTGCTCCTTGACGGCAAACACCACCGCTTTAAAGGTTAAAGTGACTTTGGCACATTACCAGGTGTGGCCTTATGTCAGAGCGGGACTGCTGAGGTGAACAGGGCCAGTGGTGGATATGGCTGTCGTTAGTGTTACTGCCGATTAATGCACACTTTCATTTTATTCAGCTCTTCTTCGGCTGTTACTTTTGTGTTGGTCACCTGTTAAGTGTCTTTTCCTTTGTGACCTACAGTCATCACCTGTAATACTCTATTTATGCACTGTATGTATGTGCATGTGTGCTTTCGCTTTCATTTCGCTCCTTCTCATGACCAGCTGTGCTACTGCTCAGTTGAGCCCAGCAGTAGCACAGTAACGCTGCTGACCCCTCACTGTCAGTGAAAGAAGCTGCCTTTGGTGGTCAGGGCTTTAGCCACTGTACTGTTAATCTAACAGTTGGGTGTTGCTGAACAGTGTACAGTACGTTAGGGCCAGTGATGAGATTCCTGCTGCATAGAATAACATTTGTGTAATTATTTGGATAGTGGGTCACCCTTGTGTATAAATTTGATAGCCATCAGGCTGCTCTCTGAACATTCTGATTCACAAAGAGGGAGACCGGGGGGGGGGGGGGCTAATATGGAAACGGTACACTGACCCGAGATGTAGGACAGTCTCATCTGTTATTTCTCTGCATAGACTCAAATAACATAGAATGCAAGTGCTTTTTATACTGTAAATTCTTTAATCTTAATTGATCTGTTATGTAACTGTTACAATAATTAATAACTAATAAACTGTTTAGACACCTGGATAAATGAGGGTTAATGTTGATTTATTCTAAATTCTTTTGACATCAATTTGCAGTTTTTTGTATTGGGTCTATATGGACTGTAATAACGTGTGCTCGGAATCATCAGTGTTTTACTGTCAATGCCCAATAAATATATTCATGTATGGAATAAGTTTAGTTGAAATGGAGGTAATTCGTACATGACTTTTCACCAGGCCTTACTGAGGAAGTCCGTTGGGCTTGTGGCGTAATGATGGATGCTGCAAGAGTTGGTTCATATTGCAGAGTGTGAGAGGAACAGTACATTGACACTAAGGGCATCATACCTCTGTGCAGTGTTTCCCAACCTGGACCCCATCTGTCCCCAGACGGTCCATGTTTTTGCTTCCTCCCAGTTCTCTAAAATGTGGACTGTCGGGCAGCGAGCTGGGAGGGAGCAAAAACATAGACCATCTAGGGGTCCCCACGGAGCGGGTTGGCAAACGCTGATTTAGAGTAGCCGACTTTTTATCATTCACTCCATATATAAAATCTATATTTAATTTTATTATGAATGTGGGTTTTGTTTTATTGGTCTTTTTGCAACAGTGCATCAAACATGTCTGCCTCTTGCATGTGCGGTGTAGTGATCTTTAAAGAGGATTACAGATTATTCAACAGAATCCTCTTTAAAGGCTAACTTTGGGTATTGAGTTATTTTTAGTTTTTGGTTTCTAGCTAACATGGAGGAACGAAGTAAAGCCTGATTCATTGTTCATACATCACAGAGGAATAATAATCAAGAAGAGGTTGTGTGAGTGGTGTTTTTATTGAGCTTCTAAAACTAACCAGGAATAACAATTCTGCCAGTGTAATCCCAATAGTGACACAACCATATTCCGCATTTATTGTGCCTTACTACACTTAATTCAAGGTATCAAGTAGTCAATTTATCTCCAAGGACAGTTTGTTTTAATAAGTGCCCATAGCAATGATACTGTTACTCCCTGATAATGTAATAACATACAGAAGTCTTGGTTTGTACTTGTAAATGGTACTAGGTGCGAAATAAAGTTTTTGGCCGAGGTGAATGTGGCGGTCTAGTTTTAGTGATAAACGTAGTTGCTGTTTGTGTATCTCGACATTTGTCTTGCATGTATGTTGTATGTATTTACCATGTGCTGTTGATACGATTGTGCATGAAGGTCAGTTATTACTGGTAAATCCTAAAGATGCGGTTTTCAAAGGAATTGCCAACAACAAAAGGTACATCATAACAAGCAAAAAGGAAAGATTTAACTTGAATTGTCTATTGCTTCTGGGATAGGCTCTGGACTGCTGTTGTCCTGTATTTGACAACAGGGCGTAGAAAATGGATGGATGCCTCAACAGAGTTCACTCTATTAATGCTTTACTTTTTATACATATTATTGGTTAGTTAAGAAGTAATGCCTCTTTATTAATGATTTAGGATACTATTTTACATTTATTTTCTACTTTCAGAACATCTTCCACGCTGTCATTGAAGTTCCCCGTTGGACAAATGCAAAGATGGAGGTATAACCTTTATTTAGTTAATAGCGATTAGGGGAATCTTACCTCTGCCAAATGGTTGCTGTTGAGCAGAGTGTCCTGGGATAACCCGATGGCTCCCTCGCCTTTCAGATCGCCACTAAGGACCCGCTAAACCCAATCAAACAGGACGTGAAGAAGGGCAAGCTGCGATACGTCGCTAACGTCTTCCCACACAAGGGCTATATTTGGAACTATGGCGCAATCCCTCAGGTCTGTTGCTCGTTTCCATGCAACAGGTGATGTCCTATAATGTGGTGTTTGCAGAATAAATCGGGAGCGTTGGTTTATTTTAATGGTTTGTGTTGCAGTTTCTGTTTATTAGCAAGTGTTGAAAAATATTATTCCTACCATGGTGAGAACATTTTATTGGGGTGTTTCCATCTCTTTTGATTAATCCAGTTTATAGTCTTCCCTTAATGCCTTAATGCAACAATTTTTATTATGAGGTTTTGTTAATTAATAAAGGGTTTAAGATTTTACAAGCTTTTGATCTTCCAGAGGTGTCATGCAGCCGCTGCTGGTGGTCCCACCCAGGGATTGAATCCATGGCTAGTCTGTTAGGTCTGTAATATTAGCCTGGGGGTTTTCCTTATGGCCGTCATAAAGGAAGCTCTGCAGGACATTCCTGTCCCGGGCAGATGACGTGCCAATGCGTGGCGTGGCACCCGGACGCCCAGAACTAGAAGGGCCCATAAAACGGGAGTCCAAAGTCTGGGGCTCTGTCTGCTGGAAGATGCCACGTTATGCACGTTGCTGTCGTCGGCAGGGCAGTTTCAGCTGCGTCAGGCTCTCAGAGAGTAAGATCAGGGCAGTGGGGCATCAGTCCTTTTAAGAAGCAGTGGGGAGTTGATGATGTTAATAACAGATTACATTAGGCGCTTTCATGCTGAAGTTCTGGTCCCTGGTTACATGCTCCTGAGCTGTTTTGACCTGGGACCTTTGAAGCTCCTGGCAACTTTCATGTGTCACTTCAACCTCACAGCTCCAGTGCATTCTGTAGTAGGTCTTGCTAGAGCACTTGTAGGTGGTATAATATTTTATTATTCCCCCCAATCCTTTATAGACTTGGGAAGATCCAGGACACAAGGATGGGGACACTGGTTGCTGTGGTGACAATGACCCCATTGATGTTTGTGACATTGGAAGTAAGGTCAGTTGCTGAAGTGTGTTAATGTTGAAGTTCTTGGACACACAGATGTTTCTAAGGTAGGGATGATTAACCCCCCCCCCTGCAATTTAGGTGTGCTCACGAGGAGAGGTAATCACGGTGAAGGTTCTGGGCACTTTGGCGCTGATTGACGAGGGTGAGACAGATTGGAAGGTGATCGTGATCAACACAGAGGACCCCCAAGCCGCAGACTTCAACAGTATGAACCTTTCCCAAAAGTAACACGCCTGCCTCAGACTGGGCCAGCTGATCATACATTTGTTCTGCTCTCTTCCTTTCCAGATATTGAGGATGTCAGGAGGCTGAAGCCAGGCTACCTGGAGGCCACGGTGGATTGGTTCAAACGCTACAAGGTCCCAGACGGCAAGCCTGAAAATCAGTTTGCCTTCAATGGAGAGTTCAAAGACCAGGTATCGCAGTCTGGAAGGCTACTATGTTATTCTTCATTTGCCCCATGAAATTTTAGGCTTTCTGAAGTTTTATTTTGCAAAGAAATTCTTTGCACAACCCAGCTGTGAGTAAAACTGCCTTGTGTGTGGGTGTGCTCATGCTCGTGTATAAAGGTTATAGGATATTCTTTCCATTAGACCAGACATTAGAGCAAATAGAGGAATACAGGTTCCTCAGGTAATGTTGCCTATCCCAGAAGTCTTTGCAGTGTAGCACCAGACGTCTGGGCTGGGGTGATTTTGCAGGCTTTCTCAAGCTTTTGTAGTCCCTACTGCTCAGGCAAGCTTTTCCAATCACCCATGTCCTGTGGAGGTTGTCGGATTCCATGTAATTGTTTGAGTACAGCTTAATATTGTTGTATTACAGTGTAATGTTTTTGCAGTTAGGGCTTTAATAATTAAAATTGATGTTGCCTCTTCATCTTGGATCAAAACTGTGTTCTTGTAGGACTTTGCTATCGCGGTGATAAAGAGCACTCACGGTTTCTGGAAGGCACTCGTCTCTCAAAAGACCGACGCTGGGGAACTGAACTGGTGAGAACGACCCTCCTCGTCATTAACTGTAGTCAATTGTAATAAGTTGTATTATTTTGCTGAAGTAATCGAAACTGTTACATTTTTTAACTGTCTAACTGTGTAACCTGTAACATTAGATTTTTAAAGTAACCTTCCCAACACTGCACATGTCACTGAAAATCACATCTGCTTCCCCACTAATGGATCTGGTTTATTGAGAATCAAGCTTTAAAGCAGAATTTCTGAACTGAGCTGTCTAGAAGCACTAGTATGACCCCCAACCCCTCCCAACTGATCAACAAAACATACCAGTAGTTAAGTAGCATGATGCCTAATGCGCTGGTGGAGCCCTGCAGCCTGAAGCACTCATCACAGACCTCTGCAGTAGCACCTCTGCCACTAGCCTTCCGAAAGAGACCATTGAGAAACTCCATTGTGACGCTTGTTACCAGTTAATGTTAGCTGGGTGGAGGACATTGGATGTTTTCTTTTCAATGTGGGTAAATTTCATTCGGTGCTGTCATGTGGTTTTTGTTTTGTTTTAATCGATCTCCACTCCTCTCTCGCTGCAATACAGCATGAACGCCTGCGTCACTGACAGTCCGTGCTGCTGTTCAAACGATGAAGCCAAGGCTGTTGTTGATGCGGTGAGGCTTCCTGTAGAGCAACACCGTCCGTCTGTCCTTCTGTCTGTCCTTCTGTCTGTCCGTCTGTCTGTCTTTGACTTATCCAGAAATGTGCTTCTCTCAACAAAGGTACCGTTTTATGCTCTGTACCTCAATTCTAACATTTTACATATTTTCTTCTTAGACATGTCCTTTGGGTGCTGAAGATCCTATCCCATCAACAGGTGCATAGTGAACCCTTTTACCTGAAATGAATCCATTGGAGAAAAATAAGATTTTACTTATGCTGTTAAAGCAACATATTCTGTAGTCTCTCCGTTATTACACATTACGCAAATCTGTATTTGTCAATATTTACTTTTATGATAAAGGTATGACGTTAACCTGTGTTTTTTTTCCCCCATTTTCAGTTGACAAATGGTTCTACTATGAGAAGAACTAATGTAGGATGAAAACTTCAAATGGACCAGAACTTTGAAACTTTAGCTTGTTCTAAAGACATAGATTTTGAAATTAAAATGGCTTGTGGTAAATACTGTTCTTCTGTTAGGATTCTAAGTTTTTTTTTTTTTCCAACATATTTGAGAACGAAAAACTTATTTTAGTTACACTTATTTAATTAACTTGCTATATAGTTTTAATGTCCAGCTCAGAATCTGTTTAAAGTGTCATGCTTTGGTAAAACATGAGTAAAGATTTGTTTGACAGAAATCTGTTTTTTCTGTTTTCATTTCTTTTCTCAACACTGACCTCCAGACACATTCAGGCTGGCTTAAGTTGTTCTTACTTATAAAACTGGAAATTTTCCCATAAAGTCTCAATGTAAAAAATGGCCCAAAACTCCTGCTTTTTGCTAGAGTTGATTGGGCCTGACAAAACGCGCAAAAAGTGGTTCCAGGGCTCGTAAAGTGCTCTAAGCAGTGGCACCGGGCCATGTTCCCATTGTCCTCTGGCAACATGCTATCTGCCAACCCGTTCAGTTATGGAAGGGCCTGCTGCAGGCGCATTTTAATTAATCTTGTATTTTTGCTCAGAATATGATACTTGTACCAAGATGCTGCTTTTCAATAGACGTAAACCCTAGTGGTTTGTTGTGGTATTGCAACACTCCCTCCTGTGGCGTTTCCTTAAATGCTCGTGTGCTAATAAGCTTTTGTTGTTAAGACTTGGGAAACAGTCTCATTTTGCAATTACAAAGTTTGGAGAATACAGCATTTTTTTTTAATGACGCATTTGGGCGGACATTCAGAAATGAGTATTGCACACATGAGTTCCCAGTTTGAATGATTTACTGTAAAATGATTCCACTCTTTACATATTGAAAACTACTGGGAGTCGTTCATTTACAGAAAATATTCAAATGAAAAAAATAGTAGGTTTCACTCGACACACTTACTGATGAGTCATAAATCAGTGTGTGCTTTTGATTTATATGGCTGGTGTACAAGTGGTAAGTTAAAGACATGTCCAGGAAGTTGTCTCCTAATAAATGTCTTAAAGGCATCCTGAGTCCTTGTCATCACACATTTTGCTATAACCCACAAAGGCTCAGAACAGCTAAGCATTTTCCTGATGAATATTTCTTGTGCCGTGCTTCCCAAACTGGTTCTTGGGGACCTACAGTCGCTCCTTGTTTTTCCTCCCTGTTAGACAGTCCAAAAACATGATTTTGTGACCTATCTGCAGAACATTTAACGTAAACTCACAGAAGCCCCAGAATCGCAGAGCTGTGATCTCTGTGATGAATGTATGCTAGAAAGATGCACAAACTGTGCTCAGTGGCCGTGTAGGAAGGATTTGGGCAGTTACCGGTGTGTACGCAGGCTACTGAAAGGGTTTTATAATCTGTCACATTCTTCCTGTCCTTAATGCGCACACTGGCGTTTTTAATGAGTTTTAGAAAGTTTCGGAATGCCCAGAATGCTAGCTAACTGGTTTGCAAAACCAGAATGACTGCTTAATATCTACACAGAAAAACCTCAATGCATACCAACAAGAAATCTTACCTTTCCAGTTCAGTTAATTGAAATATAATACCAGTTGCCTGTGAGCTGCGTAAGTTCGCCCAGATCTGGTGATACCAGCTGGAGTTTCTCATCATCAAAATATCCAGCATGGGGAGAGGTATATTTACATTAAATTGTTTTCATTTTACAATGCATTGCTTAATAAAGCAGGATCAGTAAAGCACCTTAAGTCGCTCGCAGTTTACCTTCATAACTGGAATACAACAGTTATCACAAAGAAAATCTTTTACAAATACATACAGTGTAACTTCTGTCCATCTTGTGGCCTATAGTTTTGAAAACCTATATTTCGCAAGACATTATATGACAGAGGCTGATGGCAGAGGTTTAGGGTTAATTGTATGCACACATCTCGCCATCCTCGTCACTGACCACCACCTGGTCCAGGTCCAATGCGCAGCTGTTCAGGAGGAAGCTGTGCATGCAAGTGCACTTGGTATTCAGGCTGCCCTCAGAGCCAGAGGTACCAAGGGAGCCAGCTATGGAATAGCTATGCTGCCTCTGGTGTTGGCCGTCACTACGGATCCTGCACTGTGATGACCTGGCCTCAGCTGACCCTCTTGTGATGGGGACACCCCAGAGGTGGGCCGTACCCAGGGGACCACAGGGACTGTGACTCGCCAGCTATGGTGACAGCACCGGCCACCACCGAGGTTTAGGGGCTTGGTAATGGACTTGGGGGCCGCGGGGGACAGCTGAGCCCTCAGGTAGAGGCAATGCGACAGCATGGCGTTGGTCAATAAGGGCTAATTATTCTGGCTACCGGCATGCCTTGCACCACGCTGCATGTGCAATATGTAAATGTAATGTAATGTAATGTAATGAGTGTGTCCATGTATTAAAGTTGTAAGTAATAAATATTGTGTTTCCTTTAGCGTCTACTCCGAGTGTGAGTGTTATGTCAGTTGTTGACTTCCGTGTCTCTGCTGCTGCTGGTTATAGCTGGCAGTGGGCTGTTAATAAAGTCTGAGTCACTGTTTTAAAAGAGCTCTACCTTTAAAAGATAGTTCTCCTATTCAAAAATGACCCACACGTGCTAGAATATTAATTTTCAATCCTTGCTGTTGAACGCATTAACTGATGTGGCGTGTTTGCCAGAAATTGTACAATGATGAGTGAGGAGGAATGATTGGGAAAATCCTTCTGCGCTGTCACTCAGGGGCCCTAAAAAGTTTGAAAAATAATTGGAATGGTCTGGGTTTAGAGCCCAGTGTGATAGGTTTTCGTGGGGCCCAAAATCTATAACAGCACCCCTGTCTGTTGGCACACCTCACAGCAACACCACTAACTTATTGGACGGACCCTACTGCTAGATAATAAGTTATGCTTGGCTGTAGATTATTATGGGTAAATTTCTTACTATTTATTGCAAAAAAAATCTAGTATTGCTTTGTTTCCATTTAATGCAGGTTACCTATACAAGATAACTTCCCATTCTCCATACCCACTGATTAGTTTATTACCAGGGGCATGAGATTCTACATGAAGCAGTTAAGTTTAGTTCTACATACCCCTCAAATGAAGACTAACAGCAAGTCCCCGACTTGCGATAAACGTATGCGCATGCGCGGTGCTTACACCGCTCAGTGACGTTTTGCGATACGGCGTCGGCAGATCGGGTAGTGACAGCAGTGACAGTGACAGCAGTGATACCTCCTTATGATGCCAAAGTCCGGGGTTCCTTTCCGGTTCCGGGGCTCCGTCAGCTTTCGGGGGCTATAAGACAGTTGTACTGCCGCCAGTGCGGGGAAGTAAGCGGAGCGGAGCGGCGCGGCGCTGTGTCGGGCCGGTTGGACTGGCTGAGAGAAGGGCGGACGGACGGACAGCGAATTACAGGTAGATCGCCGCCGTCTCGGGCTGCCTCTGATTAAATGCGACGGAAACCGGCTGCCGTTACAGCGCCGGCCTTGGACGGCTGCCGAGGTCGCCGAGAACCGGAGTGTCGCAGGCTGTCATTATGGGACCGGACATCCGACATCTCAAAGGCCGGCGAAACGCTGGACGGGGGTGGTGAGCTGCCCTGCTTAGAAATAAAGTTTATTCTCATGATCATAAAGGCTGGGGCGTAGATGCGGACGGAGCCGCCAGCAGGTGCCGCAAAGCAGCCTGCGTGGACGCCGGGGCTCCCCTCCTAGAATAACGGGACGAAAGGGGATCCTGCGGCAGCCTGCGATCTGTTTATATCCAGTCGCCCGGGAGGTGTTGTCACATTCCCCGGAGGTCGCTGACTGTAGGAGCTGCGTCTAAGCTGTGCGGTGAACGTCGGCTCCCCTCCCCATGCCTTTGGTGTCAGGTGTCGGCCCGTCGGTAGCGGGACAGCTGAAGCGGCGACGTGCCGAGGAGCGCTCCGCTTCCAACAGCTGTCCCGCATTGGGACACCGCGCAAGACGAGGCCGCTCCAAGCGCTCAAGTTTGGGGCCTTTGAAGATCTCCAAGACCCCTGACATAGTCCCCATTTCCGTAGTCCCCTGCTCCTCTCTCAGCTGCAAAACTTATTCGGCGACTTCCCAGCAGACACGGAACGTTCGGGAAACGTTCCCCAAAGGTTACTTTATGTGGAACCTTCGGAGAACCTTTAGGGAAGGTACCCGAAGGCTCCATTAAGGTTACGTTTTTGTATCCTTTTACGAACGTTCCCTTGAGGTCATTTTTATAGGACCATAAAATAACCTTTAGGGCATGTTCCCTGGAGGTTCTCTTAAGGTTACATATGTAGCATAAGTATATTAAATATTTGGTTGGTATTA
>JAODKL010000041.1:8441552-8465975 GCA_026780765.1 Petrocephalus schoutedeni
GGCCGTTGGTGCGGGCCACAAAATATTGTACCGAGGGCCGCAAATGGCCCGCGGGCCGCGAGTTTGAGACCCCTGCTGTAAACTCTACTATTGTCTGTGAACATCCCAGTTGGACTGTTGACCATTGACCACCGGCTGTTTCTGAAAAGCTAAAACCTACATTGATAAAACCTGCCAACAATCATACCTTGCGCAAAATCGCTTAGATGACGCGTCTGAGCCGTTGTAATGCTCAAGGGGTTCACTCACACGATGAGTGAACCTCCTGACCCTGTCTGTGAGCCGTATGAATTCATTTTCAGCCACATGATTGGCTGTCTGGAGGAGCAGGCTGTTCCTATTAGCAGGCAGGTGTACCTAAAAACTGACCTCTGAGTGCAGAAACTGTATGTTGTCTGCAAGATACTGTTTTTAAAAAAGCTATGTATTAAAACTATGTGTTAAATTGTCATATTGATGAAGGGGGAGAAACAGAAGGAATGATTTATCCCCCACAATGATTCAAGATATTGCCTGCCTCAGTGTAAAAGTTTTTAAATATTATTTAAGCTATGTCATTTATGAGGACGTCTGTATGTAGCAGTATCATGGAAAAACCTGGCTGTGTATGAGCAACTGGCCGGAGGTCCCTAGAATGGGTGTGTGTGGACGTGTACATTGGTCGGCATGACCTCCTACTGTGCACCCAGCCAAAGATGCGAGTGACATTCACACAGGCCAGCACCACCGGTGCTATTAGATCGATGGGCTCCCAAAATGTCGACACCCATCTGGGATGGGGTGTCATTGGGGCCCATAATCTCTATAGAGCAATAAATAAGGTAAAAAAAAAAAAACACTGGACAGCAATATCCATGTGGTGAAGCTAGCACTGTAACTAAGAAGCTCTGGTCCAGAAACAGTGTTTGTACAGGACCCCTGCATTAAGAACCCACTCAGCATGGACTGGTCTCATATTGCACTGTTGCCAAGAGACAACATTGCTATTTCCATCCATTCTGGTTAGGGTACAATCAACACTGGTTATTTCAACACTACATATTTACACTACTCCCCCTCCCCTCACCAAATTCATTTTACTGCCCTTGGCAACAAGAAGACAAATCTTCTAATGTCACCCAAAGTGAATGGAAATGTGTTCTCAGTCCAGTGTAGTTTCATCTTAACCTTATTTTTCCACAAGCTTATATGGTTTTCTGTGTCCTATGAAAACGAACACTTACTTTCATTCAAGGTAAGGAATGGTTGCAGTTGAAGTACAGTCACTGGTTATCAGGAGTGTACAGATTTGGGAGTTATGCCTGGTACATGTGCTTGTAGATAATTATGCTAATGCTGTCTGCTTTGGGCAGGCAGGAACTGATTGATGACACTTGTGCTGTACAGTAAGTATTTTGTGACCATCTCCCATGATGTCCTGGTTTCCTCAGTGGGGATAGGAGAATACTTACCATAACCGAAATAGCATTTACAAGTTATTAGTCATGTGACGTGGCCTGTGGATTACATTTGACATACCTGTAAATAATGTAAACTGTACTCACCTTATGAAACATTTGGACTACTGCAGGGGGGTGTGTGAGTCTTTGCAAAGGCTTCCCCGTGTTTATAGATCGTGACAAGCGTGAGGATTGATTACGACCACAAACATGTATCCCAATCGCTGGCTGTCATGTAGTCTTTTTGGTGGAGCCGTACTAGAAACATGACAGTCTCACAAAAAAAATCTGAATCACTGGTAAACGTCTGGAAAAAACATTGCTTTGATTTTTGTCAATATACACTGCGTGTTTTTGTGTTATGTCAATATTCAGTAGGGTTGAACTCTGTATAAATGTATAGGTCTTTATGATTTACTGTGAAATGAAATATGAAAAAAATAGCTTTTACATTTGTGTCTCTGTGGTGTGACCTAATTCTTAAAGGAAATTACTGATACATGTGAGAAATAATATGACTGTGTTTTTTGAAATTACTGCCTGGAATCTCTATAGGTGTTCAAAAAGGATGGTCTAGCTGAGAAGCTGCTAAACAGCCCTGGTACCTCTATCCAAACCTAACGGAAGGTGTTGGTGTCAGAGAAGATCAATCTGGTGAGCTGATGTAAGCATTTTGCCTTCGCTGAAGCTGCTGTACCTCACTAGCAAGAGCGCTCTTGGGGTTTCGTAGCAGCTGTGACTTGCCCTGTTGGGACCTGGAGGCGGAGTGTACATCTTTCCAGAGATTACTGGGAAACTGTTGGTTCCTGGGGCCCAGGATGCTACCTGGAGCCTGTTTGTTGAGCTAATGTTAGTGCTATGCAATACACCCTGGCCTCATTCTGAGGAGCCTCATGAAGAGAGGTTCACTGCATTAAGCACATCTGCCTGTGAAAGAGGCAGCTATGACACAGATGGCACAAAACAGTGAAGGGTGGCTCTTCTGGGCAAGCTAATGCTAAGCTAGTTTGCTCATATAATTCATCCTCATTCCACATTCACAGAAGTGTGTACTTGGAAATATTCGCAATATACAGCGGCTGCCACGCTTTGAAAGTGTGGTGCGGCAGTGACATTTATGTACAGCAGGTGGCAGCGGTGTTCCATCAAATTAAAAGAATATCTCAGAGGAAAAACACTGTCTACGTGCAGCGTTTTATTTTATAGTTCATTTAGTTTGCCCGAAAGCTTTTTCATGGTCTTTTGTTGTGACCACTTTTAATCTACAAGAGGAGGGATTTAAGTGAAATTCCTCACTGGCTTCTCATTGCAAATAAGTGTTCCGTCTCCCGCGGACCTGGCTGGCAGGTTCACGCGTGTATCGGGCAGCTTTGATGTGCCTCTGGTGACGGCCCGAAGACGGGACAGACATCGTTCTGATGTGATTTTCTGGTGCCACCACTCCTTTGTTAAGCGACCAGTGTATTGTACGTGCCTTTGTGCTTTGCAGGCTACACGATACGACGGTTGAAATGCCTCCGCATTATAAAGTGCGTCAGAGTAACCTCGCCCTGGGTCTAGCTGGCTCATCTGTGCGGGTGCGTCCGAGTACAATGGCTCTTTGGCCGGATCTGCCCCGGGACGTCTCGTCCTCGCTGGTGGCTGCTCGTTGTAAACAGATGACCTTCCGAGTCCTCCGGGACGTCGGTGCAGATGAGGTCACCCGTTGCCGAGGGAGTGCAGTAACCGGGGCCTTATGTCACAGCAGCTGGTCCACTAACTCATATTAACTGCTCACTTTATTTCTGCTGCGACGATTTAACGTAAATAATGTATTAAACTTACTGGCAATGTAGTAAAACTATATTTATAAATGATGCACACAAGATGGTGTGGTAAGTGTATCATTTTATTCCACTAAGGAATAGCTCATTTCAATTCTATATATAAAATTTTTATTTTTTTAAGCCGACGGTTGTACAGTCTGACTATAGAAGTCTTTAAAACTGAAAACTGTGGTCCATATGTATAATTTAAGCTTCTTAAAAAATACATGCTTTGTACGCTGCTTGAAACACGCCATTTCTGATTGCTCTGAGAGCCTGTTGCTGTTAGTCACGATACCCCCGAGTCTCCTCCACTTGAAAATAATGAAGACCTCAACGCGGTTACGCTAAAGCCTGAGCGGCTGACTGAGCTGTGACCTTGAAGCTTTTCAAGCGACTTTGACCTCCTCTTCAGGGGGGCGGGGTTCACCAGCATGCTCAGACCGTGGCACAATGCAAGGAGGCGGAAGACGACCATGTATTTCTCTTACGTTGACAAACAGCAAGATTTCTGGTGAGCATCCCAGCTCATCAATACTCTGAGAATGTTGTGTGTGCACTGATGAGGTCCTAAACTCACACCATGGGTGCAGTTTTCCTACCACACGTGGATTTTGCCATTAATGCTGTAGTGTGGTGACTCCTACAATCCGTAAGTGCTGCCCTTTTTTAAAGATTGCTTAAACAAAGGAAAATGAACAAAACAACCCCTGTAGTGATTTTAATAATGTTAAATTGACTATGGCTGTGTAGTTCGCTGTGAGACACCAACTTAATGCAATCTCTAAAAAGCAATTTTAATTTATATTGAGTTACATTTTAAATTATTAAAACCCCTTGGTCGTGAGAGGAACAGCATTTTGATAGTCAGTATTAAGATGTTTGTCCTACTGACATTGTCCTGGTAACCATGTGGTTTATCCATCCACCCAAACCACTGAATTAACCAATCATCTTCTAAGCACTTATCCTAGTCAGGGTCACAGGGGGTGTGGAGGGTGGGTCTTGAGTCTATACCAGGTAGCTCTGGGCAAATCCCTTGACAGGATGCTAGTATATCAGAGACATATGTACAAAGATGCCAATCACAGGCGGATCTTGATGTTTGCGCTTGGGGGGAGCAAAAAACCTACATCCTGCTTATGTGTTAAGGCATGTATCTGACGCACACATAGCCTATTATTTTGTCTGCCTACAGGGAATAGTGCAATGCTGGTCTTGCCGATTAATTGCTATTTCGACTAGGGCGATATATTGAATGTCAGTGGACTACAGAGGTAAATGCACATAGCATGGGGAGAACTTGTGACCCCCACCCCACAGAGCAGAGGTAACTTGGAGGCATGAGAAGGCAGTGTTACCCACCCCACCACCTCTGCTCTGAGCGTGTGGAGCTCGCACGTCCTGGCACATCCTCCCCGTGCTGCACTGGCTTCTTCCAGGTACTCTGGTTTCCTCTGGCAGCCAATGAACTGCTGCGATTTGAATTGACTTCTCTCATTTGCCAGTTGTGTGTTTGGACCATGCTAGGAACTGGCATCTCCCTCAGGCTGCCCCTCAGGTTTGTAGCCTCTGCTTTCCGGTATGGAATCCAGCCCACGACTGTTCTGAATGAGATGTAGGAAGATGGATGTTTGTTCAGTTTTGACAAATCTAAAGAAGCTGGTGGTTATTTCTGTAACTTCCTAATTCAGTCTTCCTGTATGCTCTAAACCAATATTAAATCAAACGATTAAACAATTACAGGAAAATGCCCCACTACATGCAGTGAAGATGAAACTGTAGTCAAGCTGTCAAATCAGCTTCAAATGCCCCTACAACATAGTATGACCTGTGGTCTGTTGCTTGAGTTCCTCTCTCACCCCCACCCATAGCGAGCTCCTAACTCCCAAAGAATGTGTGTTCAAGAACAAGGCAAGTATCTTTATAAGAAAGTATCAGGTTATTGGCCGTGATTTGCTGAACCTTTGGGATGGCCATTGTGTAACGTAGGTCAGGTTTTTTTCTGGGCGTTCTGTGGAAAATTAAATGCTTTAAAAAAGACAAAATGTTTAACCCAAACTGACATATTATGTTTCACTAAAATTATGTCATTATATCTCTGTAACTTTGTAATGGCATATTATACGCTCTCATCCAATTCAAAGCCATGCAGAGCAGATTAACTGAGAGGAGTAACCTGCCCCTCAATGCATTCGTGTGTATGACAAGCTAGCACCTAAAACTAACCATAAATGGACAGATAAAAGACGACTATGCAGAAAAAAACCATGGTTACAGTACTATTTTATTATCAAATACAGTGTAAATATTAAGTGTGATATACTGCATTATGTTGAAGAGACATTAAGTACACAGCATTTCATTGTACATTCTAGCCGCGCTATTGATTGTAGAAGTGGACGTGTAAGCAGGTTAGTACCGTAAGAGACCACAAACAGTTCATTTACACCAATTCTTTTTGTTTCCTGACTATTGTTTTTCTTTAATAATTTCTCATTGTTGTTTTAAATTAAGCTTTTCATTTAAACACTGTACTGCTTAATAGACATGCAGTCAGGTATTTTTAATATTAAATAGAAATGGGGCAAGAACTTGCTACTCACTCAATAATTAATGATGTACCCACAAGTCGGTTTGTGCTGAACGTGAGTATGGATCAGTCAGCGACCCCATGGGTCTTCAGTGGAATCATTACTCTGATTTTATAGTACACTGTCAAAAAAAGCATACAGCCCTAGTACAGATTTGTTCCCTAAGGTACAAACAACATTAATGGTACAAAAATGTTCCTCAGAGTCTATTTCTGTACCTAAAATTAGACTAAAAGATACATTTACCTACAGCTAGGGTACAATTGGCAGACCCTTGAGGGTACAGCCCAAGAAAAGAAATTGTACCCTCACAGGTACAAATTGGTACTTTTTCTGACAGTGTACAGTGTTCAGTGCTTTAAGTGAGCTTTGATAAACTGTAGAGTAAGCCCGCCTGAAAAATTAAAGACAGACAATGATGGAAAACATTTCGTGAAGAAATTTCTGACTTAATCCCTAAACATTCCAGCAGGTCTGACCATCTATAGGTTCATCAACTGGACCATCAGCATGGGGTCAGGTGCCACAGAGGTACTGATTGTACTATCTGGGTAAACCTTTGGGTGCATTTCATCTAGCAACAAAACATCCTGTTGAAAGTCATTCTTTGTTGTCTTCATAACCCGGCCTCATACGTGATCCTTCAACAGCACGCTTGATCAATGGTCATTGGTAGAGAGAAGACAGCATGTCAAAAGGAGCAGAGGTAACCGAACAGAGGTCACCCTCCACATGCAGTCAGGAGGGGACTTTGAGTTTAAATTGAGTCGACTACTGTCTGAAAGCTGCTTACAAAACTCCAGCTCTCACTGCATTTCATTCAAATCAGAAATTCTTTAAAATTCAAATAAAACAGATGGATAAGACATAACATCGTGCTGTTTTTTTTATAAGCTGACAAATTCTACTAACTATATGTACGTTACCAAATATACACTCTCCAGAATTCCTCTCATTCAGGATCCATAAACCACCTAAGGTAAAAAAGCAAACCTACTAAATTTGCTTCTGTGCTACAGTTAATAACACAGGCCGTCTGTAAGCAAAATTCACAAATATAAAGCTGGATATTTGTTGGGGAGAATTGGGCCATTTGGGGCTTGGCCACACATGGAAAATAATGTAGAGGTACAAGGGATGAGAGACCCCTCGCCTTTAATGGTAAAGTGCTCAGCTGAGGAAAAAGTACATTCTTGTTCACTAACATGCAATACTAGGAAACACCCAAACGTTTATACCGTATCAGTAACAAGCAAGAATAAGGTGTTACAGGTTACTGGTCACAAACGCAAAGGAAATAAAAGATGAGAATGACACACGGAAACCTCGGGTAGCACAAGTGTACTAAAACAGACCCAAAACCCAAATCCAAATAGCGAAAAATGGGAACAGATCGTCCAGCGGCACATTCTTGAAAGTGACCAAATTTGAGGGCGGAGCTCATCTCGCGATGTCCCACGTCGCATTGCGGGTGAGAGGAACAAGCCAAAACCGTGAGCTGTAGTCTGAGAAATGGCCGTCGACGCCACGCTTAAGGGGGAGTAACCACGGCAACAACCATCAGCCACGGTCTGAGACCTCGCCGGGAGGCGACTCCCGTGTCGTGCATTGCACGAGCCTTCAAAACTGACGCCCGCAGGAAGTCAGACAAAATGAAAAGTAAATGCTATGCTATCAGTTCATTAGTCCTCCTTGGATATATACACATTTCTTATAAGCGATGTTACTGTGAAACGCTCCGAAATGCACTGCTTTTGCAATTCAGTATCGCACCACTACCCTAGCTACTTGATATTTATGTAAAGCTCTACCATGGAAAGTGACAAAAATCAAATTTCAGTGCGCTGCCCTCATCTCAAAGCGAAATGTCTTTCTGGCTCACGTGAAGTGATTCTGATGGGGGGTGCTCGTGAAATAGCATGTCACCCAATTCAACCCCCGCTCCCCCAGCTAATTGTCCACGGCTAGCGTTTGGCGAGTCATCGAGAGCCGTCCTGCCAGCCACCTATAGAACTGTGCCAGACTGCTTGTCGCTGTCATGTACACAGGACAGGATTTCGAGGATATCTTTAAAAGGACTGCTTCAGGGTTTGTGTCGCACCACAATGCTGCCCCCCACCCCCAATCCAGTTGTTCTTGGGTGGCACAAGGACGTATATAATATAATGTATAACATTACAAGTATCGTGTTCCATGACCTGTGAGTGTTGGCGGCATCAACCAAAGACCAATCGTCTGCGTAAGCAGCCAGAAAGTCACTCTAGTTGATGCTTGCCAAGACGCATCCGTCGCGGCTCCCGACAGTGCTGGCAATAAAGTCAGTCACACTTTGACATGCCCCTCGCGTCTCGTAACTAAAGGTCTTCTAGAAGGCATCCCTGGTAAATAAACCATGCTGCGACCACACGATGCATCGCAGAATGCCTTCAAAGCGGGAAAAGTCAAAATGCAAAAAATAATGTCAAATTTGGCCGTTCGCCACCCCGCTGCCTCGTCCAATTCACTCCTGATTTGTTCCAGTATAATATATCCTAAAGGTCTTGGATCATTAGGAAAAGTGCCATTACTAAAACGTGACCTTGATAATGGGGATTTAAGACAAGAAGAGGCAGAATTCACCTTGGCCTTAGCAAGTGCAGGGCAGAAACGGGTCTCTCCCATGCCAGGGCCATTACTGGGCCACAGGACCCTCGTGGCACATCAGCATGCGACATAGGAGACAAGCCCACTCAAGGCCTCTACCTATTCGCCACCAGTTGGGGGGGGGGGGTTGCATTTTGGAACAGCACAGTCCAACTTGGCGGTGTTCCCTGGGCGTGTGAACATGTCGGCCCGTCTCCTAAGCAGGGGGAACTGAGGCCGCATCGGGATCAGCAGGGGGGAAGGGCTAAGCCGCGGGAGACAGAACATGCAGCTGATCCCTCATGTTTCCCAAAATTCTAGAGTGCACCCGCCTTGTTATATAGACACTTCCCAAATACAATGGAAACCAGTGATTATCAGTGATGATGCATTAAGTATCTGAAAAAAATGGCAGGTCTGCCAACATGCTACCTTGAAGAATGAGGAGACCGACTCCCATGTCCCTTGGGCCGAAGTGCACGCAAGAGCACGGCAGTCAGCTCTTGCCTTGGGTTCTGTAGCTTTCCAAATGCCCCAGTAAAGTGTACGCGGTTGCTAAACGAACTGCTCAAGTAAAAAAAAAAATTCAAATAAAATCTCCCTTGCACACACAACAGAATACAAAGCGTCACGGATATGTAAGATGAAACCCGCTCGGGCCCCCCCCCCACCCCCACCCCCTCCCACCCCGTCCCGAGAGTCAACGCTGTACGTAGAGTTGAAGGTCGCCTGCCCGCTCAGTTCCCATGATCCTTTGCTGTTGCAGAGAGAGCTGGCCCCGTAGCACCACCGCTGACCAGGCTCCCGGTGCGCTCTACCAGATGTATCCTCCGTAGTCAGCTTCGCCGGCCTCCCCCTCTTCTTCCTCCTCCTCCACCTCTTCTCCGGTCTCCTCTGCCTCCTTCTCCTCCTCATCCTCCCAGCCTACACCACTGCCGAAATCCCCCGAATATCCAACGAGGTCATCTGAGAGAATGAAAAGCAGAGGGAGACAAAAAGTCAGAGAGAAAGTGAGTGACGGAGCGATTGGGCCTTAAATGTGGTTCTTTAATCACTTACTGCTGGCTAAAAATTGATTCATGTAGTATTAAATTATAGTTATACATTTTAATCAACTCTGAAGTAAGCAGACACTTCAGTCTAACTATAAAAGGCTGAGACTATCAGGCATAGACATGTCACTTATTGACTGTTTAATTAAAAAATATATATTGCAGGATGGCTTATCGTTTGGAATCTAGCTCAAATCAAAGAGCCGGGATGGGAGCTGAGAAGCCACTTCCCTATGACAGGACCCCTGTGAACACCATTCTGGGGTGGCCAGTACTGTGCCCGCCTCACCGCAGTCGGGGATTCCGTGGATACGCGAGCCAGACAGCTCTCCACCGTGCTGGTCGACACACCAGCACTCAGCCCGGCTGCGGTCACACTGCAGCTTCCTGTAGTAGCCGTCCTCGTCACAGCTAGGGATGTACATCCCTGGAAAAGAATCGTACTCGTCAGGCGTTTACACATTCCCTTTTTCTCACGTCCGTTTCAGCTGGAGTTTACAGCACGACCTTGTGCAAAGCCGAAACGAGAAAGGCAGCCTTGGGGATGCTCCTGAGAGTGAGCTGGCCGGACGACTGCTAGGAATTCGCACGGAAACAGTGACACCCTCTGACAGCACTGTCCTCTTCATACCCTCTGCCGAAGCAGCACAGCGCCTATTCCACTCCTCCCTGTGCCCCCTCGAGCCCTTACTGCTCGTTAATAAAGGAGAGACTGAGACCCGCGGGGGGCGTACGCCTCCTCCAGCGGAGGCAGCGTAATGAGCATGGCGTGGGTCTTGAGGCCTCCCTTCTCACCGCGCACCTGCGCTGTTCCTCAGGGAGTCCCGAGCGACCGGATCCGCTCGCTGGCTTGGCCCGCTGCCAGCACTGCCCTCTAATCCCCCCGCCTGATTACGCCGTAATCCAGAGCTCGCGCTTGTCGTCCGGATAATGAGTCTCCATGAGTCCTGCCAGACCCACCGGAGTGGACCCAGCCCGAGCCACGATGATATTCTCAGTCCCAGATTTATACGCACCCTCAAACCTCCCGCTGTGCTACACCCGCGTGTATACGCACCCTCACACCTCCTGCTGTTACACCTGCATTTACACACCCTCACAGCTCCCACTGTCTTATACCCGCATTTATATACACCCTCACGCATCCCACTGTTACACCTACGTTTATACACACCTTCACACCTCCCACTTATACCCGCATTTATACACACCCTCATACCCCCCACTTATACCCGCATTTACACACACCCTCACACCTCCCACCGTCTTACATCCGCATTTATACACACCCTCACAGCTCCCACCATCTTACTTCCGCATTTATACACACCCTCACAGCTCCCACCGTCTTACATCCGCATTTATACACACCCTCACAGCTCCCACTGTCTTACACCCGCATTTATACACACCCTCACAGCTCCCGTTGCATTACAAAGATGCTTATACTTATCCTGACATCACCCACTGCCTTACACCCATGCTTACACACACCTTCACACCTCCCACTGAATTACACCCATGCTTATACACACCCTCATGCCTGCGTTACTGCGTTACACCAGTGCTTACACACACTGCCACCTCCCACTGCATTACACCAGTACTTACACTTACACACACACACACAGACACTTCCACTGCGTTACACCCGTGCATATACACACCCTGGCACATCCCACTACTTTACACCAGTGCTAATACACACCCTGACACCTCCCACTGCATTACACCGGTGCTTATACACACCCTGACACCTCCCACTGCATTACACCTGTGCTTACACACACCCTGACACCTCCCACTGTGTTACACCCGTGCTTATACATACCCTGACACCTCCCACTGCATTACACTCGTGCTTATACACGCCGTGACACCTCCCACTGTGTTACACTCGTGCTTATACACGCCGTGACACCTCCCACTGCATTACACCCATGCTTATACATGCCGTGACACCTCCCACCGCATTACACCCATGCTTATACACACCTTGACACCTCCCACTGTTACACCTGTGCTTATACACACCCTGACTCCTCCCACTGCGTTACACCCGTGCTTATACACGGCCTGACACCTCCCACTGCATTACACCATACACCACACAAATTGGGCAGAGCTATGCTCACTCCCTAACATCCCCACCACGCCCCCCCACAGACGGGGTCAGGACCCCCCCCGAGACACTCACCAGGCTTCTTCTTCATCGCCTCCTGCACTTGCATCTTCTCCAGCTCGGCCAGGCAGGGGGGCTCTGAGGAAGATCGACAGGAGTCCAGGAGAGTCACGCGGCAGTCTTCCTGCCACTGCACTCCCTATATCTTTAATGAAGCTCCAGTTCCAGCAGCTGAACCTTCCATCTATTAAAGGCAGGGATGTGGACCGGCCTTGCCTTTTACACAAACACCAACCCTGCGCATCCTCCACACGTACCTGCATGTCACGTATCGACGCCCCCGCGGTCGATGCGCGGAAGCAAACAGATCTGCATGCATCCGCTGGGGAAGCGGCCCCCATCACCTCCCCTCCCCTTTCTGTGGCTGACTAATAAGGTGGAGGAGCCAGGTTCCACCCACGCTGTCCCTTGGTTTGCACTGGGAGCCAGCGGGGACTTCTACCTGGCCAGAGGGCCGCACGTTCTGAGGGCGGAAGTTGGAAGTCGGGGGCCCTGTGCCTCTGAGCCGAACTGAGTGTCACCGGCCTTTTAACGCTGATCTCTTTAAGTCAGAGTGTGTGTGGGTGGAAGTCGCGCTCTTTACTCGGCAGGAGGGCGCACGTTTAACACTGAGGATGGCCGTAAAAAAAAAAAAAAAAGACGCCTAATGAATAATAAATTACATGTGTGCTAGGCTACCACAGTAGGCTGTGGGGCCAGCTCAACATCACTCTGACAACCTTCTGTGTACCTCCGCAGCTCAGCTGCTATCCCTGGGTACTTTCTAACTGATGCAGTAGCACTATTCCACAACGTAGAAGAGGTGTTTAGCTACATTTACCCAGCAGGCTCTGCTCTGAGCTGTCCTTTCCCGTGGTCCTATGACATTGGGCCAAACTGCAGAAACGTGTCAAAACTCCAGGACCACATGGCCCAAACATGCCAATCGGAGGCATGAGGGTAACAAAAAAGCAACGTACAGTGTATGGTGGTGGTGGTGGGGGGTGAGAATATGGCCAAACACTCACTTTCCCTCCAGAAGCAGAGGCACCATTCAGCGGTGGACACCTTCCCATCCTTATAGGTGTCACAGGAGTTGAAGAAGGGCCGAATGCAGATCTCATACTTGTCCAGGTTGATGGCGGCAAGCTCCGACTGGTCTAGGTATAGGTCGCCGTTCGTGTCCAGCTTGGAGAACATCCAGCCGATGGAGTCCTTGCAGCTGGCCACCAGGCTCTTATCCAGGACTGGGAAGAACAACGGAGTGGCAGCGCTGTCAGCTCCCAAGCCCCAAGGTTACCAGTTCAGTTCCCAGTAGGGGACCAGTTCCAGTGCCCTAAAACTCAAGAACTGCTCCACTAAAATGTCTTTATGAACTTGTCTAGGATTAAAGGGGACTGAAATTAAGCAATACCTTTTATGCTCCAAATAATCTGTTGAAACCTATACTCAAGAGTGAGACACTGCTGTAGAATGCTGTGCCTCCACCAGGACAGGAACACAGGTTATTAAGTTTGCCTTACTTGTATGTCGCTTTGGACAAAAGCAACGGGCAAAAAAAAAATTTATGTGAATGTTCTGAGCTACATTTTATCCTTTTTTAAGAAATCCCCTTGAAGTCAGAGTTTGCGCTTCCTAAGGTCACAGAAACCACAAGCAGTGGAGCTCACCCCCACAGGCACATGAAATGTATTATTAGGCACAGATTAACCCCCAGGGAGCTGTGCGGCATAGCGCCCCCCCTGCCCCCCCACCCCCAATGGATTAAATCAGGCATATCACTTAACATGTATAGGTGGCTGAACTGCATTACAGACCCGCTCAGCAGACACTTCGGCCGGGGTGACTGGACCATCTACGTCCACAAATGTTACACACCACTGCCACGAGGCAGCTACGTAAGCGATCCGCTGGCGTGAAATGAATGGTTCTGAAATCCCGATCGCGCCAGAAACTGTGCTGCGATGGCACTAGAGGCACATAAAAAAAAGATTATATTTTAAGAAAACATTTTCCAGGCTCTTTCGCACTCCTTGGAAATGGAGCGAGAATCGAGGTTTTGGGACGGCCAGCTGCCACTTGGCTGGATTTAGTCCTGATGGGTCTCCTGGTCACATAATTCCTCAGGATATGGACCCATGGCCTGAAAGATACTGGCAGAAAACCCAGCTGGGCCTTTACTCCTGTACCCTTGAACTACTTGACCAAAATTACTCCTGTAAAAAGTACCTCTGTTAAAACTGTACGCCGTTTCTTTCTAATGCATAAAAGCATTAGGTAATTAATGGAATACAGCACTTCAAAACTTGTTCAGTAAAAATACCTGGCATTATTTAACATGTTTAAGACTACCTTTTTACTTGTGAATTTCAGTGATGCATATTTCTATACCGCAAACATAATGTCTTGTTAAATTGGGAGGTACTCTGGGTAGTACTGCTTCCTCGTACCGGCAGGATTAGAAACACCGCTCCAACCTGCGTGTGGAGTTTGCATGTCCTCCCCGTGTCGTGCAGGTTTCCCCTGAATAATTCCACTTTCCTCCATAGACAAGTAGTTAGCCTATCTGGCATCGCCATATTATCCACAGTGTGTGAGCATGCGTGTGGGTGCCCTGCGATGTACTGGCATCCCGTTCAGGATGCCCCCTGGCTAATTCTCTATGCTGCCCGTCACCCTGTCCGAAATAAGTGGTCGCAAGCTGGCTGGGCGTAACAGTGAACTGTGACCACCACCACGGTTCCCTTGGCACCACGTCCTCTGAGCCGGGTTCCACATGGGCCGGGCGTGGCATGCTGGGGGGTAAAGTGGCTTTGGCACGGGTGCGATTAATGACCCCTCCTGGGATTCTCACCCGACGCAGTGCTGCTCCCGAGCTTGCCGGAGCTGTTCTGCTTGGCATTCCCGTGCAGGAGCTGGAACCAGTCCCTCAGGCGGTCTCCCAGATCGGCGAGGTCCTGCCCTGTGCAGCTCTCTGTGGGCAATGGGGACCAGTGAGCAGGTGGGGCCATGGGGCCAGCTGGGCTCTTATAGACCATCGTCACCCTGCTACAGACCATGCTACAGTGACATCACATTGACCACCACACAAAGAGCACTGACCATACAATTAATGAATGATTTTAACAAGCTAGCAGCTCTAATTAGGGTTGCCATCTATATAGGTGTATAGGGTAATGAACCCTAAAGATTCACAATCCCATTTCTCACCATAAAGACCAAGCAATCAGGACCCAGTACATGTGCTCATCTATAATGTAAAGCGCATCAATGTACTGACATTTTTTCCTCTAAGGGTCAATGTGGAGAGTGAGTTGGTAGGTTTAGGCTCAGCTGTAATGGATTCCCGCACTAAATAATAAATTACCAGACGCCAGAGCCAGTGATTTAGCATATGGCCTGTTTTCAATTAAAAGTAAACTGCTAACGAATTAATCCACAGGGTAATCTCTGTGATTTGCCGATACTGACCCCCCTACTAGTACCGAATGATCAGATGGTCACAGAGACTACCATGAATCATCTTATTCCTGCATCTAACCATGATAAATTATAAACAGGTAGAGCTGTTTGGTCTTGACCGCAGGCAGAAGCATAGGAGCTGGGAGGGGGGTGGCATAGCATGTACCCTCCCATATTAAATTTAGGTTTCATTCACCACCTGTCCCCAGTAAATAAACCTTTGCATTTAAATTTATTAAGTTGTATCCCCTCCTAATATCAAACCGTCGCCTATGCCTGTGACCACAGGACTTTGTTAAGCTTTCCTTAAAATTAGCGTCTCTCTGCAGATCCAAAAGAATTCTGGGTGAGGAAGGTCCACAGAGCCTTCAAGCTCGGAGGAAGCTGAGAGGTTAGGGAATGCGGGTGGAAGGCGACAGACGGAGGAGGCTGCGGACACTCGCCGTGTTTGGCCTCGGGGTCGGGGGTGGGCGTGCCCCCGGGGGCGCAGGGGCATTGGCCAGGGCACTTCACGCTCAGCTCCTTCCCTGTCAGGCAGGCCTGCTGCTCCAGCTTGCACTGCAACACACACACACACACACACACACACACACACCCCCGCTCAGGCACGTGGATGCATACACCGGAACAGTGACACAGGCGTGCCAACAGAAGGGACCCTCCCTAGGCCATGAGGACCAGCTTGGACAAACACACACAGACACACACAAACACCCGGTGAAACAAGGGCACGCACACACAGACCCACAATGACACACTGAAAACAGTGTGCCAACAGAAGGTATCCTTCCTAGGCTGTGAGGACTGACTCAAACATACACACACAGACACACACACACCCCTGCTCAGGCAGGCACACACGGACCCCGTTAACGCCATGGTAACATAACGAAACAGGCGTGCCAACAGAGAGGACCTGTCCTAGGCTGTGAGGACCAGCTCAGACAAACACAGACACACACAGACAAAGACAGACGATCAGACAGACAGAGACACACACATGCATGGGCAGACAGACAGACAGATAGACAGACTGACAAACAGATAGATCAACATGGACACATGCACACAGAAGCACAATCAGAATCTTTATTTGTCATTATACAACGAGCAGCAACGAGCAACAAGCAGATGAACACACACACATACATACACACAGAGAGACAGACACAAACACACGTGACAGCCTGCAGAAACACCTGGCCGCCCGCTTCCTTCTCACACCCCAGGCAAAGCAGTGAGGCATACCCTGGACCCAGATAAAATATTTATAGAGGTGACCGCCGGGAAAGAAAGGGGGAAAGCGCTCACTCAAATGAGACACTACCGCTGGAGGGGAGGATGAAGAGGACATCCACCTCCCCAACAAGGTCAAAATTAAAAACAGTACATAAATCAATAACAAGGGACCGGGCGCTAGCCATCCCGCATCGCCGGCGTTCACGGCGACCGCGGCCATTAATCACGGGCTGGCATAAATCTCAGACGCCGGGCAGCTCGCTCCGGGTGACAAGCCGAGAGCCCCTGCGGGTAATTTATACATGAACGCACCTCCCCACATGTAAAAAGGTATATTGGAAGGGAGACGGGAGATGGCGAGATAGGAAAGCCGGGGGGCGCTCATCCGTCATGCGGCGCGGGCGTTTTGGCAGCCGGCGGTTACCTGAGAGGCGTAGTTATGGCCGTCGGAGCCGCACACCGGGGCCGAGGCCGCGGCCAGGCACGGCTTGCAGCCGCCGTCGTGCGGCTTTGTCGTGGGCGGCCTGATCCTGCGGGGAAACGGGGGGAGGAAGGGACGTGAGGCGCAGGGCAGCGAGCCGGGCGGCCTTCCTGACAGGCGCGTCACAACAAAGGCCGCGCTTATTGTCAGGGGTGCCAAGTCGGGATGTCGCGGTCAGAGCCGTAACGAGAGACTAAGTGAGGCGTCTCTCTCGCCGCCCGCGGTGGGGAGAGCAGGGGGGAAAGGGGGGCAGCTTTAATCCCGAGACTGTCCCGCTCCGTGGGCACAGCGCCGCTTCAGAGCCGCCGCCATGGAGAGCGCCGCTCCCCGCGCGCCGGGCACGAGGCGGGGCGGCGCGCGCGCGGCCAGATAGCGCGCAACGGCCGCCCCAGATAAAGCTCTTTATTAAAGAATATAAATTTTCTGTCAGCGGCACGCACGTCCTAGGTCATAATATTCCACTCCATTACTTTCTTTCTGATTATATGCCAGCTTACCGTCCTGTTTTTATGGAGGAGGGAAAACCGCACGTTATTAAAGCGAGATTATACGCGTGTACTCGTAGTGCCGTGCTGTGTTTTTTTAACACCGTGGAGAAATACGCGAAAACACGATACTCCTGGGTTAATACCGGCAACATGACTGCTTGTAAGGTGTGAGTAAAGAAAATGACACTAGCATAACAGCGTCGCTGGAAGAGAAGACGCCAAGATGGAGCGGAGAGACGTGCCATGCCAAGGATCCCTCAGGTGGCGGCATCACTGTGCTTCCGGCATGCGCATTTTAATTTTTACAAGGTGGTGCAGGAAAACTTGAGAATATTCTTGAGAGAAACGCTGCCTGATTGGCCAGCTCATTAATATTCATAAGAAAGACGCTATCTGATTGGCCAGTGAACATGTTCGACATGAGCTACCAGTTTTTTCTGTCTATGGCATTCATTGGTCAATCAGGTATTGCATCTCTCATGAATATTAATGACTCTTCTCGACCACCCTGTAAACAAAATTTGCCTCCAGCACCTTGGACTCACATGTGCCATGGCAGCTCTTGGGCTCTCTGTTTGATACCAATGTGTTGCGTTGCATGCTAACTCTCTATTGTACCCCCAGTTTATTTTTTCGCCTCTCAGTTATTTAGCATACACTATTATTCCAGTTGTAGGCTGCCAAGGTGACATTTAAAGTGCTACAGAAAAATAACACCATTCACAATGGGACCAACATGAACAAAGGAATGTGACTGGGGTTGGAATTGGCCTAGCACGTCAGCTAAAGCTATCAGATGGGCTCTACGAGTGTAGTGCTGCCCTGATGTCACGAAGGTGGCCTAGCTTCTGCTGACCTGTGCTCCAGCTTCTTCCGGTTGATGCACATGGCTCTCTGGTAGCCCTGGGCCACGCAAACCTTGTGCCGGCTGCATTTCACCTTCTGGCAGGGGTCCTTGGTGGTGTCTACGCCTGCAGGGATGTGAGTGATTTGGGTCAGAACCACACAGTTATGATGGCTAGCCAGGATGGTTATATCATAACCGCTCATAGACATTACTAGATATAAAATATTATATACCATATTTTAATTAATATGGAACTATAAATATCAGACAGTCTGAGACATTACAATATTTTAATTGGCAACTATAAAATATATCATGCCTCAGTTTTATATGTGACGACGTGAATGTATTGGATTGTGCCAGTTTGAGGTTTTTAATGCTCTGATACTTGTAACAGTAGCGTGTAGTCATGTGACCCAGAGGAAAATTAAACCAATTTTTCAAATTCAGAATCATCTCCCCGAAGCTCCATGCTTGAAACGCAAATACCATGTTGCTTAATATTTGATGGCTTCATAAATTAAAAACCATCCGGTGAAAGGATGAAGCGTTTGAAGAGAAAGGCCAAATCTGCTGTCGTCCGTGCTCCACAGCAGCCAGAGAGGAGGGTAAGGCAATATCACCAGAGCAATTCGTGTCTTGCTCAAGAACCCAACAATGATATTATAACTTTGCCAGCCATCGGGTCTGAAACCACAACCTTTTGGACATGGGTAGCCTTTCCCACCATCTGTAAATATCACGGTAACAAAATGACCAATTACAGCAAGGTCACGTTCAGCCCTCGCCCAATGGGAGCTGGTCAGGAAACCCAGATGTTCTGCTATGCTTTCAGAGTCCTGCCAGTACCAGGATAGCCTGGCTCATTATTGACATAGTGTAGTGGCCTTGGTGCACCAGTCTCAAATGGACCTGAGACTCTGAAAGGGGTTCATCCATTTTCTGTGGTCGTCTGACACTCTCTCCTCCAGCAGGAGTCAGCAGCCCTAATCTTATTTGCATTCATAATATGGGCAGTAATAGCATCCCATTGGTCTGGCATGGAGAACACCCATGGGGTGGGTTGGTGAGGGTGGGAGGGTGAGCCAGAGGATCTGTCCTTCAACAATGCAGAGAGGACAACACTCAGGTCAGGGTGACAAATCTAGAAATGGTTCTGTGTGCATGTGTAACTGTCCTCCGCATCAAACTTAATTTTGTCCTTTCCCTTCCTTATGATTACAATGACCGCACCTCTGGAAGAGCCAAGGACGAGGAGGTGTGGCATCATCTGTCCCGTCCTCCATCCCCATCCCCAAAGGAGGGGAGGCGTGGCGGCAGTGAGCCTTGACGATGAGTGGAGAGAACCCAAATGGTTTCTATTTGCAGCCAAAAATGGAAAGTCTCGGTCTTGCCACCGTGACGAGCCTGTGGCTTCTCTGGATACGGCCAAGAGCGTGGAAAGCAGCCGTTCAGAGGGATCCGGCCTGACAAAACAGCCTCTCCTCGCAAAACAAAAACAGTCCGCGATCTCCTCTGTGCCCGCGGCATTATGCCGAGGATGGCAGAAGCAGGCTATAGACATTTCACTTTGCTGAGCAGGTTTCCATAGCTTACAGCTAATCTCAACAGGATCGTGTTTCCATAGAAACAAGCACACTTTGTTGATAGTAGGAATTCTGGACAGTAATTTCCAGCCTTCCCCCACTTTTTACCCCCACCCGTCGCCAAACCCCCAACCACAGGGACTCACATACACCCACATGCACTCCCCCCTGTGTGTCACAAAGAGCATTCTGCGGAATGGGTGTTCTGGGTTCACGGACACGGCATGCAGAATTACACCCCCCAATCCAGCTTAGTGGGACTCGACGTCAAACAGGACAGATTTAAACAATATTAAGAGCTGGTGCGATGTCACCGTTTCATTGCATTTATCCTTTCTCACAATCCACAGTCCTCCATGATCCACTGACTAACCAGGACATCCAGATTCCATTATAATTCTAATGCCTATGGCAATTTCCTGATAAACAGAAAAGCCACAGTGAGGCTAAGCTACAGCCAGATCTCCACGGACCAACTCATTAATCTGATTAAAAAAAAAAAGTGCCATATGAAGGTTTCCAGCATCAAAGCGAAACCCATCAATTTAACGCTTCTAGCTCATTCCAAGCCCTCTGATATTCTCTAACACGGATGCTTAAGAAGCCTCATAATATTAATTCCTGCTCTGTGACTGATGCCAGACATTTTCGCTGGGTGTGTCATGAAGGAAATAATCAACCTGTTTATAGCAGAAGCTTTTCGAAGAGCAGAAAGGAGCTTCAGACGAAATTGAAATGATTTTATGCTAAACAGCCAGCATTCTCACAAAGATCAGGACAAAGGACAATTCATATTTTATATGACAGATGAATCAGGTTCCCCTCGTGCTGCAATTAGTGTCATGTTACCAGGATAGTTCATATTGTAATGCATAATTAGTGGTCCTTAAGTAAATCAGTATGAACATTTTACAAGTTTCTTTGAGAATAGACAGGACTGGAGAAAATTACAGCAGCTTTTTCCTTTTTTTGTAAATCTGCTGCACATCTGAATGAGGAAATCCATTAAACAGTACGCCAAAATGGTTTACAAATTAAGCTACATGAAAACCTTTGTTCCCAAAATTAACAACACTCAGAATTTTGAGAAAAAAAATCTTCCTCATCCAGTCATTCTCTGCTGTACTGGCTGGCAATGGCTGACAGTGATGGATAGTAAGCTATGGGAAAAATATTTCACAAAACTGATCATGTGCGGCCATGTTCTGCACCATGTTGTACACCCTGTAGTGTTTAGGCATTTAGATACTAAGATACAGGTTTTAATGCCAAGTACAAGTAGATTTTATTACCGCACAACCAAACAACACCATGCAGGTAGGCTGACGGCACATATGTAACCTCTGTTGAGTTGTAGGCTGCACACCTGTGTGTGAAGACTGACATGAGGTTCTGCAAGGTCCTGGGGGTGTGGGTGTCACCCCATGAGGAATCTCACAGAACTGAGACCCTCGGAGGTACAGTGGCCCGATGGGGCCCAAAATATGTGAGAAAACTCTCGGAAGCCCCCCTCCTCCTCTTTCCCAGTGCCATCACGAATCAGGGATGAAAGGGAGGCTGATGAATGAGTTTAGTTTGAGTTGCCCCCCCCCGGGACAGAGATCAATGCTATGAAAATGAGACCCGTAGGTGTAAGTGGAGCTCTTTTCAATGCATATTTAGCTTCCACTCCCCTAAACCTGCCTTGGAAGAAACTCCCACAGCACAACTGGGAGGTTGTGAGTGCAGTCTGGGGAGTGGGTGGGCTGGGAGGCAGGGCAGTCATCCCATGAAGGTCTCTCATCAGCTGGAACACCACGGACAATGTCATTATCACAGGCCGTAACTCACCCGCTCTCGAGCCATGAAGGAGCTTGGATCATGATTTTATCGGACAGACTCAGGACTTCAGTTGTCTACAAGACCCTGAAACATAGACCTCATGGGACCATCTCCTGCAAATCATGTCCAGAAAACACAGTCCCTTTTTCCGGTAACAAGTGCCACGAAAAAGCAGATGTTAGTGCAGAATGGAGATGGAACAGGCTGAATGGGCAGCTTGTGGCCTTCATAACTTCTCCAGCTCATAGATATTTGAGACATCCCTGTGGCCCATATGATACAGCGCTGATGGTCCCAAATGCACCTTAATACCATACCAAATTCTCAAAAATTCTCATGTAAGCAAACTGGCATTGCTGCAGAAGAGTGAAAGGTTGTGCGTTCTGAATATTCTAATTCCCCCCTTTTCCTGTAAAAACTGAAACATGAATAGGCCGTCACATATTGTCATGAAGACAAGAAGTCAGCAGGTGAATATCAGGTCGTAGAGATGATTTCTAAAAGCTAAATTGCTAATGGGATCTCAGAGTTGGGAGCCAAGGAAAAGAGACAAGCCGTCGCAACAAGGTGAACATTCCAAGGGTCCAAATATCCTAAGCGGCGATGCAAAAGAGGTGCATAGTCGGTAACCAGCAGAGTCTATTCTGTGCTCAGGTGAGGGGGGAGGGTCGCTGGCTATTCCACCTGGGTGAAACTGAGGTGTATGAAGGGACAGTACTCAACACAATGAATGATGCAGAATTTTTTGCATTTCACATACCCTACATTCTTCAGGTGAACCTCACTGTGCAGAATCTTCATTTGTACAAAAGGAATAAACATTGATGGACTATAGAAAGGTCTAAATGAAGCCCATTGGCTTTTAATTGGGTTTCTTTTGCCACGTCACCAACAGAATCCTTAAAAAGTCTGCACTAGAAGCTCATTCTGTTAGTCATCCTTGACCAAGGGTACTAGGTCTATTTTCAATGTTCAGACAGGCAAACTATTCCACATAAAACATTCAACAGTGGTATGACAGAAACTACCTGTAGGGTTAAATCAACAATGGAATGCATTGTACCGCGATGATGGCAAGCTTCTACTTACTTTCCTCAGAGCCTTGGTTTTCATCCAGAGTTCGAATGTAATCATCCTAAAGGGAAATTAAGAGAAGCAGAGGTTTAATAACATTACCTTCATGGTGGGTAACACAGCATACTAAATGAATGAAGTAAAAGTTGGGTATTGACGTTCGGGGAAGCATTTCTTATGATAAGTCCGATGCGTCATGCGAAACAGTGCTAAGCGAAAATCACTCATTTTGTATGCATTTGACCACAGTAACTGCTGACCAAGCAATGGAGGCAAAACATATCTGGGAAATGGGAATGCATTCATTAGATTACTGGATAAAGGCTTACACACAACAAAACTGGGAATATGCATCAAAATCCTCTTGAGTACATCAATTATGCAGCAAAATTATGCAGTTCTCCAATGCTACTGGAAAATGCAATCAGATCGACCCTTTTCATATCACATTTTGAAACCATTTTAAACCATTAGAGGCATGCCAGGCCTCTACCAATCGTTAGCAAAGATTTTCACAGTGTGAAAAAATTAGCAGGAGGCTAAACTTAGCTTGCGCTTCATAACTCTCATGCTAGCAGCATTTTGACAGATTGCGTCAAGGGCCGAAGATTCCTGTGTCAGGAAACCCTGGGGTCTGCGGTATGTGGATCAGAAAGGAGTATTTGAGTAGAAATCTTCCCCGTGCCGTTTCCCCTCCAGCTCTTGGGGGAGTTAGAGATTGCTTCGATGCAACTCAGCTGACGGTTCTTGACTGCATCTCCAGTGATGATGGTGCAAAAACAGTGATTCAAAATAGACCTTGCGGCAGTGTAACTCCAATGTAGATGTCCCTCTGGACAAACCCACACCTTCGTAAACACGACACCAGGAGGTCCCCAGTATTCTCATTATTTCGCCTTGGAGAGATTTCCAAAGTCCCATTGCCATAATGTAATTTCTGGGCCTTTAATCTGTGTGCGACGGACTAGGTATAAAGTCAACAATACTTTGATTAATTTACTCTGAACCACCTGGAGGGACAGTTTACGGTAAAACCGACAGTATCACTTCTTCTCCGACGGCTGCACAAAGCATGTCGACTTCGCCTTATAGATGCAGTCACCTGGGCACCACTGGGAGAATCTGCAGCACCTGCGTCTATCTAATAGAGACGTCACCTGCCCACGGTTCAAGCGAGAAGGAAACATCTGCAACCCACAAAGGAATGGAAGGCTTCCCATTTCCCAGACATCATACGACAGAAACATGAGCACAGGAACAGGCTTAAGAACGGCTACTAACCTCCACTTCCTGCAGTAAGGAGGAGGAAAAGAGAGAAGAGAGGGAGAGAGGCAAACGATTAGAGAAAAACATGAATCATTTCACAAAAAAACAAGAAAGAAGCACGTGGCCTCCATTTCTATGCGGACCATAGCCTAAGGCAGGCCTTTGTTTTCACAACCGATAGAGCTGACAAATTGATAAAACTGACAGAAGTTAAATGGTCAACTCTCAACACACAGTGCTTACTGGGCAGAGATTCGGAGCAGATAATGGGGCCTATTAGCAAACGATGGTCAGCTGGTGATCATTTGAGCTGGTATGCATCCTAATCACACGTGGATTGTGTTCCCGCTAGGGACCCCCAACCCCCCAACCAACCCCTCTCCCCTTGCACCCGAGTCCACATGACTGTGTCGGTCAGAGAGCATGACACGCTGAGCAGAGAGGGCTTCCAACACACCATGGGAGGAGCTTAGCAGGCTGGTCCGA
>JAODKL010000041.1:8466075-8485413 GCA_026780765.1 Petrocephalus schoutedeni
CACTCCCTCCCCCACAATTTGTAACATGAGAGGACATGGCTGTCTAGACAATGGTCTCAGTTTCAGGACCTCGAAAGTGCATTGCTGTCAATGGATACCACAGTCCTTGATGACGATCCTGAAAAAAACCAAGCAGGGCACAAACTGTCAGGAAGCAGCACTTCGCAAGGCAGACGTGGTGTTTGACAGCGACGTCCCTGACTCATCGAGTGTGTATGCGTGAACCACTCACCGTGCTCAGCCTCAGTAACATACGCCGAAGAGGGGCTTAAAGCTTCCGCAATTATTTTCAAGGTTACTCACATAGTAACACATCAGCTGGATTCCCCATGTGCGCGTCAACGTGAGATTCGCGGTGAGTTCAGTGAAACTGACGAGATGGAAACCCCGATGATCGTTCACATCAGATGGGTGGACGTCCCTTCCTTCATTTTCCTCTAAATCTGCTCATAATTTCCTCTTGGTCTTTGTTCCTTCCTCCTGCTTTGTTTTAAATGGTAACGGAATTAAAAGCATGCCTGTTCCAGGCCCGTATACCTAAAAACTAGCCCCGCCCAGAACACCAAACACAGCTCCTGTACACTGGTCACGTTGGAACTTCCGCTTCACTGAGGGAACTCTTGTAAAAAAGAACAACCTTGTCCAGTCCTGACCAGAGCTGCCTCGCCGGGCAGTAACTGTGAAAACTGTACAGCCTCTGCCTTCTGAATCTTTAATGAATATCGATTCTGTT
This sequence comes from Petrocephalus schoutedeni, assembly GCA_026780765.1. Taxonomy (NCBI): domain Eukaryota; kingdom Metazoa; phylum Chordata; class Actinopteri; order Osteoglossiformes; family Mormyridae; genus Petrocephalus; species Petrocephalus schoutedeni. Next base: position 8,466,809 of record JAODKL010000041.1, read on the forward strand.
CCCTTCTGTATAATTTTATATACGACTTAATATTCAGGTAAAAAAAAGCACAGCCATCCTAAATTGATAAATCCTAGAATAAAAATAAACAAAATGTTTCGCATATTAATGTAGCCTGCATTCTTGAACATAAACAGGTCCTTGGCTTAATGTTGTTTTGAGAGGGAAAAAAAACAGCAATATATTAATCAGGATCCTATTTGTGTGGGTTCACACCAAAAATTCTTTAATGAAGGCCAGATTCCTCAACCAGGTTATGGGAATTCATGGCCCAATATTACAGACTGCTGGTTGGGCCATGCCCTGGGGCATGGGTCTCAAACCCCAGCCCTGGAGGGCCTGAGCCCTGCACATTTTTCGGTTTGCCCTCATTTAACACACCTGATTCAACTCCTCGCAGCTTCTTCTGCTAATTACCACACAGCTCTTCAGCTCAATCATTTGTGGTGGAACAGGGAAAGATCTAAACTACGCAGGGCACCGGCCCTCCAGGACTGAAATTTGAGATGCCTGCCCCGGGGCATCCAGAGAGAACTTAAGAAAAGCAGGAAAGTGGCAGAGAATGGATAGTAAGGATGGACAGAAAGCCAGACCCTATGTGCTGCGATTCATATCAAGCAGGATGCCTTTGCTGCCGTTTGTCAACAGGACAACCAGCGGCTGGGGAGTAATGGAGCCTGACGGCGTGCAGGCCCCCGACACAGCACTGTCCTCCAGGGCCACCTTGGCTGACAATGCTTGGCAGCGAGTCCGAGCAAGCCGCCCTAGGTCCTATCGCTAACCCACGCAGCTAGTGGCTTAAATATCATGGCCCTGCCTGACATTTACTCACCTGAGTCCGCCAACACCGATGACACATGACCTAAGGAGTCTCTTTCATAAAATCAAGGGGGCATCTGGCCCAGTCAGCAAACTTTTACCAGCACAACATCAAAATGATCCCTTATTTGTACAAATACATCACCAGCCTTTCGTTTTTGCATTTCCCATCTCGCTCTCCTTTGAGACGCTAACATATGAACAGCTGGGAGTTGAACTTGGAGCACGAGCACATTTATCCAGCACCTCTGCAGGGCCAAATGGACAAGAGGGTTTTCTGCCTAGTGTCACGTCATGAGAGGCAAAGGACTGGAGGGAAGGCATCTTGGTCACATAAAAGGGGTTTTATTGGATTCAAAGGCACAACAACTGGAAATAAACAAGATTGCGAGGAGTCACACGCGGGAGGAGTGAAACAAGGAAGGCCACGGGCAACATGACGGTTCGACGTCAATGACTGGACTGGAGAACACAGCACTGGGAAGCACTTATACACACGTCTGACAGGGCAGCTGGAATAATTAACACGACGGCGGGAATGAGAGGTAAGACAAAGGAGTGACGGGCGTGGCTTATTAGGGCTACGCCAAGGAGTATCCAGGAGTTTCAGATGGACATGGCAGGCAGGATGGGCCTTGAACCAGCAACCTTCAAATCAGAAGTACGCGGCCCTAACCTGCTGAGTCATCCTGCACTGTATGGAGTCGTGCTGCAAGCCTGCGTCCTGTTGCACTGTAACATGGGCGGCTCTCCTCCGATGTGCAGCACTACCGTAAAACACATCCGACGTTGCCCTGCCTGTCCCGATAAAATGACGAGTGTGATATGAGTAGCTGCTCACCCTGTCTTCCTTAAGCGCTGCCACAGTCCCGACAGCCTCAATATGGCTCCATCGCTCCACTTCAGAGGCAAATGACTCAGGGACGCCACCGTTAGCGGAGCAAGCCGCTTTAGCTGCCATCACCAAATGAATGTCATGTGCCGTTAACGTTAGCAAGCGACATTTAGCTAGCTGCACTTCTTTTGCATAGAAGCAACATAATATTTATTTCAGATGTTTATTTATATGTGCAGGCACAATAGTCTCTGCCAAAAGGGGACGAATACTAATAAGACTGTGAAAATGTAAAAGCCGCAATGACAATATTGTTTTTTAATGCACTACAAAAGTGTTAAGGTACTCAAGGTCACGCCTGGTGTAGTGATAGTTTTAGCTAAGGGGTTAGGGTTAGTTGGTTAAACGTGGATAGTTACGTTCCTGCTGGCTTCAGCCATCATGTGTGCTGGCTGTGCTCACCCTCTGGTGGCGACATCGGGGTGGGGGAGGGCCAAACACCGGCCCTTTGTGCCTGATCAACTGAAAGTGCCCAACTGTAGATGCCCCGAGTGGCCCTTTTCAATCACCAACAATGACACACTTAGCAAACAATCACACACACACACACACTTTAGCTTGGCAGTGTGTCACATGCCCTTACAGTTCTAGAACTTTCCATCTGCAAGGGCCCATCTTTACAGGCCGGGATGCCGCGCTCATTGTCGCCAAAACAAAGCCTAATGAGAGCCGCGGAGAATCCAGCCAGATGAAGATATGGGGAGCGTCGCCGCAACGTGCCAGCGCGGCACATCGCGGCTCATCGCGGCGCATCGTGGCTCGCGAATGAGCTGGCGGCCGCTTCCTGCTTGGGGGGGAGGGCGGACGAGGACTGTAGCTACCAGCTACCAAGCCCGCGCTCGCTCTGCGCGGCATGTCAGAAATGAGCAAAAAAAAAAAACTGAAATGAAAAATCAATTACGGAAATCTGCCGAAAACAAGTCAAGCGTAAAGCCCAAATGAAATATTTATAAGCACAATGCAATTCAGATGTAATCCACTTTCCATCGACAGGCATCGGAAGTGATTCTGGCACAATGCAATTTCTTCCGCTCTGAAAGCTTATGAAACTTAGCAAGTTCACGGGACACCGAAAGAAATCAATAAATTATTTGTCTTCTGTGCTGGGGCAATAATGGATCATACACAGATAATTTGGGATACAGAACACTGACAAAAATTGGGCTCCATGCTCCATAAATATTCACCTCCTGGTGTACCAGCACTTGGCATTTCTTGCATTTACTGATTCTTTCCAGACTGCAGGGTTGCCAACTCTATGGCGTGACACTCACGCTTTCCGACTCTCGCACTCACGCTCTCATGGCAAATCTATATTATTCCATTATAGGCCTAAAATTAGCTACACTAAAAGCGCTGGGGTAGTATGCAAACCCTACAGACTATTTACAAGGTAATAAAATTGTTGCATACATTTAAAGTACATGAGTGTAGGGGCACTGTAGGGGGGAGAGTTAAGACAATTCCAAGGGCTCCTGGATGACAGGGGCCCTAAAAAATTTGGGGCATAATTAAATTTGTCTGGTTTGTGGGTCCAAAATGATATACTTTCATGGGGCCCAAAATGCACCCCTGCATATGTGTGTAGAATTCAAAATCTCACACCAGTCAGCTGACCAAAGTTGGAAAGAGCCACCTTCTACCTGGGGGACTTTAATGCACGGATGAACGAGTTTACCTAATGTGCAGGGGCCTCCACTAAAAAGGGGCCTCAATTAACCTTGTTTAATTAAAATTTCTTTTTAACTTAAAGTCTCTGACTATTTGGCTCATGGGAGCTTTACTTACACAAAAATGTTCTGAGGGCAGAACGAAAAATGATTGTTTCAGAGAGATAACCAATCAGTTCTTGTGTCAGATGTCAGACTGACCAATCCGATGTCTTGGTCCTGCCTCCTCTAGTTGCTTGGGCCCCCCCACCTCTACAATCTAATTGGTAATCTCTCTGAACCAATTATTCTTCGCTATCCCTTCAGAACATCTTTATGTAAGTAAAACTCCCACGACCGACCATTTGCCTTTGCTTTCAACATTAAACAGTACTGCCACCCCGTATCCAAAGCATCTAGAGTAACAGCGAGATCTTGTGATCCTCTTCCAATCCTTTCCCAATCCGCAAAGTCAGCTAGGCTCAGCCAGCACAAGACGGGTGCTGGGGGAAGCAGCTTGCTCTCAGCTGCTGTGATCTCAGTCGATGGGAGCCCTTAGGGACTATTTCCCATAATGCCTTTCGGCAGTTGCCAAGGAGCTAATGAATCGGGGCACAATCGCTCATGCCGTGCACTTTCACAGGCACTCACCCCTGGTGTATTATTACGATGCTGCGCGCCCGGGCTTGTGAGTTCCCTTCTCCTGTTTTGCTCTGTCTTCAGGAGCCGCAAATGGACGATGCCTACCGTTCGCTCCTTTTACCCACTGGCTGCTACAGCATGGTGGCAGCTTATAAACGTTGCACAGCAGGATCCACCAGAAAAAATCAATACCATCTCCCGAAATATCACAGATTACAGGGGGATAACAAAATGGTGGGCTGATCAATGCCTGGAATGGCAGGCTGCACTGCGCATACGATGCCTGCACACTTATCCTAATTTGGGATTTGTTTACCAGGTTGAAATGTTAGTATTCCATCCCTTAGCACTCCATCACTAATTGCCATTAGCGTGTGATTTTAGCGATTTGATAATTGTTATAATTGATAAAAGTGGCCATATAACATGACAGCACATTTAACGGTATCCTTTGAGTCATTTAGCCATTATTCAGTATCACATCTGGTGTAGAATCCAGTTCCTAAGTTGCCTACATGGCCACGCCCACCTGCAGATGTTTCCAGTCTTTAATCGCCAACACCTATCAATCCACCTGTTTATTTACGGTCACTCTGAGTCATACGTCTTTTCTGTTTAGAGTCTTCTTCGTCTTCTGGGTTCACATGCTGGGTTCTTGTTCCATTTGGTTCAGTACTTTGGTTTGGTTCTAATTTGGTGTCTGGCTCATTCTCGGGCTCGTTATCTGACTTCTGGGCCTGGATCGCCATTGGCCGTAATTTGCTTTGATCTCCAATTTTGTCCTTGGTTGCCCAAGCCAGCCCTCTCACCTGCACCTCACCTTCAGCCCCAGCACTAAGACCAACCTGTCACACTGGCAGATGACCTGGCAGATGACCTGGCATCGCGTGTGTACTGCGCGTGTGTCCTTTTGCTGCTATCAGTGTCCCCTTGTTTTGGAAATGTTCATTTATTTACATTTCTCTATTAGGCACACTGTGTACTGTGTGACATTCTAACAATTTTCCTGTAAAATGTAGAATAAATTGTGCATCAAAACATCCAGAGTCATACTGGATGCCATTAAAATGTGAATTTAAAAACAGCAGACAGCAAAACAGTTATTAGAACTTTAGTATTCTTTATTCATACTATTTTATTTCACCTCACTGAACATAAAATATGAATTGCAGTCTAACCCAAAACCTGACCAAAACCAGCCAAGTTACGGTATGAACTATCTATAAGGTACTACTGTTAAGAAAAACAATTGAGAATCACAAATTCAAAAATATTTCATTTACAAATTGGCGCAGCATGGAGCAGAGGTGCAGAAAGACAACATGCCAGCATCTGTAATTCCAGTAGGTTCCCCACTGAGGACTTTAAGGCCCACCGTCCAGGAGCCCTGCCAGCGCCTCTCATGTGACACCGGGGTCCCCTGCGGTGCAGTGCTCGTTTCGTATACCCTCCATTTAGCCCGCGGTCCGCCGAGTGTCTGTTGGTGAAGTGAGAATGATCAGGTGTGGGGCCATTTGCTGCTCTCTCACCTCGGAACGCCCCGCCCCGGCTTCCCGGAATTGCCGAATCTTCCTTCTCAGCTGCATCAGCGTGTTTCACGCGCTGTTTCTTGTTACTTCTCAGCTATTTGTGTTCCTGCCTCTTTTTTGTCTCGCTCTCCCTTTATTCTCTGCCGCCTTCTGCGAGGAAGCAAAGCGGTTCTTTGTGTGCTGGCACATGCTTATGATGCGGGGCGGGGGGGGCGGAGATGGGCCCACAAAGGGCGACCATGTGAGCGCCTGCCTTTCTTCTCCGGAAGAGATCGGAGCCACATGCCGCGTCGTTCCCTGGGTGCACATAGCTCTGCCTTGATGGAGCTTCTGATGTTTCGTGCGCATAAATGTTCCCGAATTTTCCCGACTCAGACTTCCCGCCACGAGCAACAAGAAGTGTGTCGTGCTCCCGGTTAGGGTGAGAGCCCTTCCATTAAGAAGCCACGGTCGCCGCGACGACGGCACGTTCAAACCTGGCCTTCTGAAAAGGACGCGTCTGCCTTCAGAAACAACACCTTTTGCACTAGAGAGAAGCGGTCTGTGAGGGCTCCGGTGTTGGTGAAGACCGAAAAGATTGCTACCACTAATCCGTTCGCAACTCCAGCATGACAAATTTGTCCTCCTTTACCTTGCATCTATGATATTTCACTGCAGACCGGTTTGTATCTGTGTCATAGCAGCCACGTTTAGTTAACGACTGTATGGCCACTCCTCCCACACACTAGGGGGCGCTCTGTCGGGGAACAGAACCGATTTACATGCTGTGATTCTGAAGCTTTGTTTTCAATAACAGATTTAAAACTAATACCAGCTGCTCCAAAATACTGTTTCCGCTCCTAGCTATCAGCTTCCCTACCTATTCTTATTTAGTGTGTGCCACACAATAGTGACATACGATGGGAATCAGAGGGAAATTGGGTTGAACTCGCTGTGCACAGCACGGTGCGTAATGAAGGACCAGCCCCGTCCAATTAGGAAGAGCGTCTGTTTTTGTGCTCACCGGCGGATAAGACCACAGTGTTACCTCGTGTCTGCCCTGCGGACTGCGTTTGATACAATCTAATCCATGCGCTATAGGTCTCGGGTTTATGGACTCATCCCGTCTGAAGCTTCCACAGTTTATTACTGTCAAACTTTTAATATTTGAATCTCCTGATATTTCTCTACACTCCATTTCATTTTGAAAGGAACCAAACAGGCATTGTACAAACACAGGGAGTTGGAAACTATCCATCTGGCAAATTGCTAAGTCAGACTAGCAGAATATGATTCAAATGTTATTTTGGTGACATATGCTGCAATGCTATAGGTCATCATCTTTTCCATCCTAGCGGTATAAGGGAAGTATTTTGAAAGCCACTAAAGCAAGACCTGAAGGTATATTATGAGTTACTTGGCTGGCCCTCACTGGAAAATCAAGAAAAAATGACTATCCATTTTCTCTGCACAGAGCAGAAGCTACAGGCACAAGGTGGGGAATAACCCAGGACAGGGGGCCAGCCCATTGCAGGGCACACTCAAACTCACACACCTAAGGGCAGTTTGGCAACTCCAATTAGCCTCAGCATGTTTTCAGACTGAGGGAGAAAACTGAAGTACCTGGAAGAAACCCCACTGGGAGAACATGCAAACTCCACACACCAAACCCAGGTGGAGACTTGAACCCCAGTCCCAGAGGTGCAAGGCAACTGTGGTAACCACTGGACCACCATGCCACCCAAAAAAAAATATGTTAATGTCTGAAAAGAGATCACTCGCAGATGCCTTTCACTCAGATTTCTCCATTTCTTCAAATGATTTCCAGCAGTTCTTTAAGTGGCCTTTGACAAATAATTTGGCAGTAGAGAAAAAAAAAAACGACAGAAGCACACAGCATATTTTAAGCCAGGTTTCTCATATTTAATTTGTGATCATTATCAGAAGTGGTTATATAGCATAACATTTATTAATCTGTATAATAGTGTAGCACAGTAAATAAGGTTCGGTCTTGTTACATATTATAACAGGAGTAGCCATTTTATGACCCAAATTGTAGCTTATCGACAGTACAAGCTAGCCATGAAATTACAAGCATTCTTTGTATTACAGCCAAGCTGAGATGGCTTTGCTAGCTTACATAGATCTTTACAGCCTTCATAGCGTCACAAAAATGGCCAGGCCAAACTGCTGGTTGACCAATAAAACAGACGTCATGGTTGACTCAGGATTGGCTGAAGCCGAGACGGATGTGCTCTGTGCTGGGAACTGGACCAATGGGGAACACCTAGCAGTCTGGTGATGACCAGAATAGCCAGCCCAAAATGGACAAGCATGAAATGATTATGTATAGAACAGCTTGGTTCTCAAGATTGGCCCATCCATAATAAAAAAATTACAACATGATACATAAAACCAGTTATACTGGCAGAGGGCATGATGATTCAGGCGGCATATAGCTGTCGAGCTTGTTGAGTTTTGCCTATTTTGGCTTGTATTCTTTTTTTTCTTGGAACTCCTGTTTTTTTTCGGGTCCAAAGAACCAAACAAAAAAGTTCATTTAGAGTTGAGCGTTATGTTCCAGACGGGGCAGTTAGCAGCAGTAGGAATAACGAAGGACGAGTAAATGCCCTATTGAATTTATCTCACATGCACTTAGGGACTGGACAAAAATTGTTTTACATGTTTCATTGAACCCCCTTGCTCTGTTAATTTGATTCACGTAGTTTGCGAAAATCGAAATGGTGGACTGTTACCATGTCTCCTAAAAGGAACTTTGCTAAATGAAATAATGCTTTGAGATTATATTTAAGGCTATCGATAGGTAACTTCAGTATGACTGTTACAATAAGGCTAAAGTGTAAATGTACAGTAACTAAAGTGCTATGCGAATGATCAAAATGGTGTGAATCCACCGGTCTGTCTATAATAACTATAGCAGAGACGCCCAGGCTGACTGCTAAATCAGCTATTAGACCAAAATGTACGGAATGGTGTATCTTAGCTGGTATGGTTGTGCTTCTCAACCCTGACATGCCTTCACGATCACAAGAGCCAGCATCTCACTGCTCAATCGACCTTTTTAAGATGCATGAGACATCTGGATCTTCCTAATCTCACCTGTTCTAGTCCGGATTATTGGATATATCTCTGTACCGTAACTTATGCATTTACCCCGGAGGTCGTAAATCAGAGCTAGGAGTGACATCACACCTGAGATAACCGCGTTCCAGTACAAGTAGAAAAGCCATTTAACAATATCAGATTTAGCCAGGTTCATTGTTAGCCTTTGTTAGCTATAGCAGTTGATATCAATGCATTACACGGTCTCGGTATTTTGAGCATAAAAGCATGTCCAAAGATAGTGGGTCGAAAGTGCTAATAAACAGTATATGACTACAACTTTAATTTCTGTTGACGAAGGGAGTGAAAGGTGATTAATTGTCATTGTTGACACACTGCACAACAACAAAATATGTCCTCTGCATTCAACCATCGTGACACAGCAGGGGGCAGCTATGTGAGCGCCCGGGGAGCAGTGCATGGGTATGGCACCTTACTCAGGGTACCTCAGTGGTACTTGTGGGTCGGGAACTCAAATTGGCTCGGTCGCGTCCCTAACCATTACGCCACCTGCCCGATGACGGGTGCAGCTCACCCCGAATTCTGAGGTCGTGGGTTGACACGATTTCCGAGTCGGGACTCTGACTTCGGGGGACGTGCCCGTTGAAATTTCGGGCTAGGAACTTGAAAATTCCAACTTCCCAGGTCATATGGAGCACACCATTGTATCAGCCATGTAGTCAGAAAATCTGTGATCATTGGGTGCTGGAGGTTGAGCACAAGAAAAATGCCGTGATGACTATATGGATTCAATGACCACCATCGTTGGGAGAAGTATCGGCTCTATCATCCTTTCAGTGATGCTGCTGTATACAGAGCTAGATTAGATTCGCGGCTCTTAGACTCAGTTCATTCATCCCACGTAGATACTTGGTCACAGACCTGCAGCACTGTTGCCAGATCTTGAGGACGTGGCTGGCTTTTGATTACAGGAGTGCGGCGTGTACACAGCAGGACTTTTATTTATCAGGGACTTAAGCTGTTTTATCGGGTGTGTTTCCAATGGCAACACGTTCGCCTATCGTGCGTTGAATCCCTCGCCATCCCCAGGCTCGTGCCTGACGGTTGCTGTCATCTGCGGTGTAGAGGACGGGGGTTTGCAAATGCGGAGCGAGATTGAGGTCCGCTTATGTCAGAGCGGCGGGGAAGGGAAGGTCATTGTGTCATTTTCCTGGCTATATTTTCAGTGTAAATAGATAACAGAGTCGCGAGTGCTGATGCATGGAATATGTTAGCCGCAACAATAATTTCATTTTAACCCTTTCCCCCCTCTTTCTCCGCATGTGTCGACACCTGATAATACATCCAGGGCCCAAGAAATTATGGCCCCTGTTGTGTGCTAGGCCCCCTGATTATGGCAGGGTGTCCATACTCCGCTGACGCCCCCTGGATAAATGTGAGTTTTTAACTTTTAATCACTTGTATGAAGCCGGGCTAGCCCCATCAGATCAGCCTGTCAGAATGGGAAGGAAGATAGCAAAGGACAACTAAATGAATCTACTTTTACTCACGCCCCTGATAAGGGTCGGCTCAGTAGGTTACGGTGCTGCGCCTGAACTTTGTTGGTTCAAATCCCAGGTTTGACAGAGTGATTTCGCCACTTGGTCTTTGGAGCAAGGATCTTCCCAGTTACTCTAGGGACGGGTTGACCCCACTCTCTCAGATGTACGTCTCTTTTTATGAAAGTGTCTACTAGATGAGCATATGCAATGAGACTCGCATACCACAGGTGCAATTCAGTCAACACTGCAGCCTTGTTTGGCTCTTAATATCAGGCCATGGTGGAGAGCTCTGCCAGGTCTGGTGAGCCTCATGCAAACAGGATAGAGGGAGCGTATATCCTTAATCTCAGTGGGGCACCACGGAGGCTTGGAGCCCAGACAACTTTCAAGTCGATGCAACAATTAATAATGCATGGAGAATGAGAGTGGGTGCCAGAAAAGGAATCTTGGATTAACTAATTTTTCAGTGTGACAGTTCAAAGTGAGGTGAGGTAGGGAGCAGGGAAATTATGTTTAAAATCACCCTGAAGTTCGCCGTGCACATGCACGTCAGTCGACACCACTGCATAAACACCCACTGACAAAAGATTTAGTGACTAGAGCAAGCTGTATAGCAAGCTGTAGGTAAAGAAAAATTGATATCCAATCTTTTGCACTTTCAGAGGAAAGAAGGCTTTTGTTCAGCCTGAAAAGCTTGTAAATTTCTCCATTCCCTTAAGACCTGAATAATATACACGTTCATTTTCTTCACAAACCTCATATAATGAAACTGAATTTCTGCTATTATTACTACCAAAGTGTGAATCAAAGTGTCACTTATAGAAAACAGTCATCTTAAGGTAATGACTAATCGATACAAGATAGGGATGATTTAAGCTAAGGTATGCAAAGGTTAAAAATAAATAGCAAATAAATAGCAAAATAATATGCCTCTAAAATAACTTAAAATACATCCCTTATTGCAATCACGCGCTTCTTGTAAAACGACATCAATGATGTTTATTGTAATCACTATCAGTAATAGTCACTCTGCATTAGAACAGAAATGAATAAAGGCTAAGCAAGGTTATTTATACAGCACAATTCTGACACAAGGCTATTCAAAGTGCTTTACAGAGCACAAGGATGCATTAAAATAACAGACATTAAAACTACATGAAAAACTGCAAGCCAAACAAATGAATGAATAGTTAAATAAACTCCGGAAAATAAAAATAGAAAATAAAACTCCTCTCTTAATAACGCGACATGTTCTTTATCCAGGCCGACACGCATGCTCAACATGTGAGAGCCAACAGCAGCCTTGTCACTTAAAAGGAGAGCGGTATTGGATCTCCGGCTATAGCGGCTGGGTGCCTCCGACGCTTTGGGCTGGTAGAGCATGCAAACCATCTGCCTCACCGTTCCTGCTGCCTATGGCCCCTGTTCGTACATTTCTGTGTCATCGCGTAGCTAAAAATAAGGAAATGCTCGTGATAGAGCGCGCGTCGGGATATGCACACTGATACGTGACTTCGTTATATTAGCGGCTCATTTATTCCAGCGGCATGCATTTAATCCTGAGAATATTGGTAATCAATAGCGCTGCGCGGCTTCAGCCGGACTCGGCCGCGCTGACCGCCGTCCCGCTGTGATTGGCCGCTTTTGGGGTCGCCGCACTGGCGACGCGAGGACCGCAAACGTGCCTCGGTATGTTTTCTCCCCCCGGTTCCGGGCGGGTCGTTCCTCTGTCACGTCCGCGCGTGACTCACCGCCCATCCCGCTGCTAGCGCGGTGCCGCGGAAACGGGGCGTGAAATGGGATGCTAGGAAGGCTTCAGAACGGACACATAAACACCATAAAGCTGATGGATGCAGGTTCTAACCCCACCCTGAAGGAGAAAGACTTGAAAAAATAACTCTGTAAGCATCCAGGTGTGTGACCCCAAAACTGGAGCCAATCACCTACCAGCATCTGCTAAAAGCATCTGGGCTGGGAATAAATTCATAATTATAATCGATAAAATAGCTTCCACGTCTCTTCTTGATTTAAAGACAGGGATGTAGTTATTCTAGACAACATCTGTCTCGTCCCTTTGGTGCGGGACAGACTGATGCTGTTTATCCAGGAAACAAATCCCCATTCAACACCAACTCAGCGGTTTAAGGAGGATAGGCTAAATGCTCTTTCTGTCTTACTGTACGAATTCAGAATCGTCCATAAAATCAGCAAGTCGTGAACAGAGGTGCGCCAAAGAGGATTTGGCCGTTAAATTATCACCTGCGCGCAGACACTGTTTGGGTTAAACCAAAAAAAATGCAATAGCTGTGTTTTATGTGTAATAATCCCATTTAATAATGGGCTTAGGTCTGAACGATGTGTTCTGGCGCGTGGAGTAACAAAGCAACCGCGGCCACGCTCAGGCGGCATTTAAACCCGCTCATCGGGAAGCTCGACGGCCTGACAGCCTGGGCCCCGGACTGTCGGCGAAAATGGCGGGTTTGTCCGCTTAATCACTTGATTACAGTTTGTGGGAGCCGCCGACTGGGAGGGGAAAGCCTGGGGAGATGGGGGAGATGCTGCCCGTCGGCGCAGATGTGCCATGAATGCCGCCGCGTCCGATGACTAAGAAGCAGGCAGATAGGCAGATAAAGGGAGTTTTGTGTCTGCCGACAATTCACCCGACAAATCCTTTCGGCTTGGACCGCTAGGCGCATCCACGCGACCCGGGGAGGGGTGGGGGTGGTGGTGAATGGGACGTGTAAGCAGACCTTCTGCAGCCCTGACAGGAGAATCAACACATAAACTGCGCTGGAGAGGGGGGGAGGGGTGGGCGAAGGCTCCCGTGGGGGAGGGAACAGCGCTGCTGGGGCTCCCGCATCCTCGAGACATAAATCCCGCTTGGGCACAGAGTGGTGTCCGTGGTGGCATGTGCGTGTCATGTGACTGCTCTCAACAGAGCTACCTGTGCTGGAGGAGCACAATGGGCTCTGCGGTGTTTCACTCGCTCTGATTTTTATCTGAGTCAGCCTATCAAACTCATTATCCGCCCCCCTCCACCCCTTTAAAAGGCCTAAACCTTTTTAACAAGGTGATATATCTTCAGCTCACGCCCAGAACGAGAGCGCACCTCCGCCGGCTCCCTGACACTGGGGCCCGCCGTTTATTAGGCCGTTGACAACACAGATGCGCTCTTCGATAATCTGACTGCGGAATCTTCCGGAACGACGCAGCCGGAGTCATAGAGGCTTTTGCTTGTCGTCTGTCTCCGCGTATTCCCCGTGCGTCAGCGTTTTTCCCTGAACGCTTTTTTTTTTTTCTGTTTGTTTGTTTGTGTTTTATTAGTTATGCAGCATTATAGACACCACACTGGCAGAAACTCGCGCATTTTGGCAAGCGAGCGCAGTGAGGCCACAATACGGGTCGCGCAGGGACGGCCAAAGCGCAGGTGCTGCTGGGAGCACATGGGTGGGATGCTGGCATGGCGCTCGGCGCCAAAATCCGCTACGGCCCGCATCTCGGTCCTGCCAGAATGCGCGCTTTCTGATTTAACAGCCTTTAAAAATGTATATTTCTATATAGAGCTTTGGACTGGACGTGTCTCATAAACAAATCAGTACTCATCAGCTTTACTGCCAGCCTCACGCACTAACGTGGTTTCCAGAACGTTCTACTGCGACGGACGCCCCTCTTCCTCGCTCCATTCTCACTAGCTCTGCTGCACCCGTTACTCTGCCATCGAACCATCGCGTCAGGCTGCTGCTGTATCCCAAAATCCTCCACTGTTCCCCTCCTGGGGTGTCACGCTGAGATGCAGCCCCCAGTACCACGCGTTTCCCTGACGTCTGCATTTCTGCAACCCGAAAATCCAGCTCCACAGCCAAGACATCAAAATTCATTATCTTTGCCATGCTAAAAATATAATCCGTACCTTCATTTGTCATCTGATATTCCACCTCCTCCTGTGTTAGTAATACAAGGCAGATTAAACATGCAGGGCCAGGCTGAGTGCTTGTGTATGTTTAACGTCAGATAATTTAAAAAAAAAAAAAAAGATGATTTCCATTCGCCGCAGGGTTTTGTTTGCGCAGCCGTCCGCTCCTGCTGGACTGAGCGGGCACGCGTTCCGCGCGATTGGCGGCGGCCTTGATTAGCATGCCGTGACATCTGCCCAGTCATCAGGATGTAGAGAGAGAGCCGGCAGGAACCGGAAAAGCCCGGCTAACAAAGTGCTTACAGTTCTAGCCGCCCTTGAACTCATCCCAGGCAGAACAGCGGTCCCAGGGCTGGCCGAATGCGCGGCGGAAATGAAAAGCCACTCGGAGAGCCAGGCAACCCCCCCCCACCCCCCCAGAGCACCGGCACCCCACCCCAGCCCGACACCGCCACTCTCACATCATAATGAAGGCTGGGGAGGGCAGGAGCCAATCGCGCGAGAGGATGCGGCGGCCCCCATTCATCGCGGCACAGATTCAGTGTAACAGGTGCACCGTCTCTCCCTCTCTCTGTCTGGAAGGCTAGACGAGGCTCTAATGAGCTTCTGCCGCAGAGCCGGGGTTCTGGGCCGGAACGCCGTTGTCCGCCGTGGAGGCCGCGTTCCTTCCAAACGGTGAAGTCTGAGCTCCGGGACGACATCGGTGGCTAAGGTGCGGCAGGTTCTGAACTCAGGGGCCGTCACGTTCCAGATCGATTGATTAGAAAGACCCATAGTGTATGTTATAAACTGCCAAACCAGAAACAGACAGGAAGATAACCCAGAGATTAATTCCTTGGCCATAATATCGACAGCAGAGGTTTAAATTCAAGGTCCAGAGAGTAAAAATCTAGACCAGGATTTTGTTTCACCCCATCAGCTGAGTACTCTGTGACTGTGACTCTTTATGTACAACTGGCTGGTTGAAACTAAATCATGGTCTGGATTTTTACTTTCTGTACCTGAACTATCTACCGCTGAACCTACAGAAAAATAATGAAATAAAATTAAAAATATAAAAAAAATAATATCAGAAACCCATGTAAGCATTCAGAGATCGCTGGCTACTCATTTACATCCAGTAATAAGCTGGGAAACTAAGAATAGTTTGCATTCCATTAAATCTATTGATCCAGATCATTTTAATTACAATGTGTGAATTAAAACACATTTGACACAACCTGATTTAAGGGGTCTTTCGTACAGCTTCAGCTGTGTTCACTTACTAAATGCAATGGGCATAGTACATGAATAAGGGAAACACAACCCATTAAACAGTGTACTGTATATCTGCAGATAGCTTCCATTAAATTAATTAGGTCTTGGGTTTGGTTCATTATTCCATTTATGGGTCAAGGTTCAATTTGTACCTTGGTTTTTCGCTCCGTTAAAGAAACGAAATAACAGTCTGTAAGTTACGCCTTGCCCAGAATTGCCCGACGATTATCAACAACAGTGCCGGCTGCACACACAAACGGCTCCTACAGGCACGCCGAGCTCACGCCGTCCGCCAAATTGCTTCACGAAGTGTTTGCGAAGTGCACAGAAACACTGGGTCCTGTTCATTAAAAAATCAGTTTGTCGTCTTTACGCGTCTTGGCACAGGCAGCGTGGCGTCGCAGTGGGTCCCACGCCTCCAGGGCTGGGGGTCTGGATTCCGCTCAGCAGGCGTGTAGTTTGCATGTTCTTCCCGTGATTCTGTGGATTTACATCAGCTACAGTCTCAACTGCATGAAGAATCCAAGTATCCAAACAGGCGAGCCGCTACAGATTTTGGGCCCCATGAAAGCGAATCATATTGTCAACTCAGACAAATCCAATTATGTTCCAAATATTTTATGGAATCGCCCTAATTCCCCCCCCCCCCCCCCCCCTTTGTGGCACCGCTGCCTCTAAATTGCCTGTAGCTTGTGAAATGCTGTAACCAGCGGCTGCGTTTACTGCCACTTAAATGCATTTGTGTGTGGGCCCCTGAAATGTGAGGACCCCTGTTGGCCACAAACAATACCTACACTTGGGGGGGGGGGCAAATTATATTTTGAGTGGCACCACAGCAACATTAAAACCCACCACAACCTATAATGGAGTTGGGGGCGTGTCCAGTCAGTCCGGTCAATCTAAACGAGGGCCGTCCATTCATTTCTATGGGAAAAACCCAAATCCCAATCACGACACCCTTAACCCCTACCCAGCCCTAACCTTAACCATAAGTAACCAACCCAAATACAAGACTTTTGGCATTTTTCATGCATATATTTTTACTTTGATTGCATTCTCAGATTTTTATAAAATTGAGGTTATCCAAATGGGGACCTGAAAAGATGACCCCAAAAGTAGGGAAATTTCAGGTTTTACCACACTCTGGGGGCATTTTGGTCCCCAAATGTGATCTATGCAAACGCACACACACAAAACCACTTATTAACAAATTACATTCAGGCCTGCCTATTTGAAATCTCTCCGTCGCATCATATTATGTAGCACTTGCTCGCTGTCAATTTCGATGTCATGGTGAATATTCATTAGAGCAAGGCCCACGAGTCTACTGTCTGCGAAACTTGCAATCATCTGTATTATTTCAGTTGTTGTGTTTTTTGCCTCTGGTGCTGCTAGCTCTGCTAATATTAACGAACTTGAAATATTAGCCAGGTAATGTCGGTACGTTGACCGATTTATCGTAAATGCATCGTTCATCGTAATCCGCAAAAGACAATACGTAATGCTAAATAATAACAAAGAGGGAAGTACAAAAAGCTGGTCCAGAAAACCGCAAGAAGAAAATTGTGATTCATATTTTGCCCAGAATCGTGCAGCCCTACTCCACTTTTTACAGTTCTGTTGCTGACATAACCAGACAAAAAAAAAATCATGTAACATTAGTCAAATAATCTGCATGCACAGTGTGTACAGCTACAGTCATCCTGTAGCAAGGGTGGGCCCTGCTTTGCGCCCATTGCTTCAGAAGATGACCGTGACCTTATTGAGTACATGCTTAAGGATTATGGGTAATATGTAAAAAAAAAATGGCGGACGCTCTGACACTAGGTGATTTCTAATTGCACAATGACTTATTTTTGCAGGTGCAGATATTTATGCACCAAATTTCATCCTCCAACTAGAGATCCCAGCTAATGTTTGATACGGTTTTTGTACGAGTCAATGAAATCCTTGTGTTCGACCTTTAATATTTACTAAACATTTTTGTAGCAGTTTTCTAAAAAACGTCTCGGGGAAAAAAAAAAAGTACTTCTGAAGGAGGTGTGAAACTGTTGAGAATTCCTGCCAGGGTGTGACAATCGAACGTGTGGCGTGTAATTTTAGCCTTCATTAAGTGCCAGTATATAAGCTGACACAAACACGCAACCCGATGCCCACTCATTTCCCGAGAATCTGCTCGGCTTAAAAATAGGACGCCGACTCGAGAGGACATTAATCCTCATCCTGCAGTTTTCGCAGGTCTCCATTGGAAGTTATTGTATGATATGTCATTTTACATCCTTTAATATTGCATGCTAATAAATAATAAATTATGGTAATTTTGTAGCATTTGAACAAAAAAATCCATTCGTTCCCAGTCTCTGCTGAAATGATAAAAATGATAACTTTTAAAGTAGTACGAGTCCTTTCATCTCCTCATCTGGGTACCATTTCATCTGTCTAGCTTTGAACAGGCCTCTTCAAACGCTCTCTCTGCGCTTTCCTGTCTGCTGCACACACTCTGCCCCATTAAGAAGCCCGTAACACACTTTTAATACCCCGATTTCATTATTAAATAAATATTCTCCATAAGTTATCAGTCTCCAGTGAAATGATGCATGCATACAAGGGTTTTTAATAAGGGGGTAAAATCCTTCATGAGTGCCTCTATCATCCTTCATCTTTTTGAACCGCCTTCCTCAAACACGGTCCCTTCACCCATGTTTTTCATTCCTGTTTATTCAGCCCCATCAAGGCATTTTTTAATAGTCTTAATCTGAGTATTAGCTTCAGCCAGGCATTGGGCTGGTAATGGCCACCTTCTGGCCAATGTCGTTATATAGAAATAGATGTGGCAGTTTGAACATTAAATAGGCGATGTGAGAAGATCAAACTTTGATCCTGGCACATACTGTGTCTGATGATGATGCTATTTTTTAGTACAGGTACATTGGAGCTCGTGGGAGTTTTACTTTGACAAAAATGCTCTGAGGGCAGAATGAAAAATGATTGGTTCAGAGAGATAACCAATCAGACTGCAGAGGAGGTGGGTCTAAGCAACTAGAGGAGGCAGGACCAAGACATCAGATTGGTTAGTCTGACATCTGACACATGAGATTGGTTATCACTTTGAACCAATAATTTTTGCTCTGCCTGTGGAACATTTTTGTTTGTGTAATTAAAACTCCCACAAGCTACACTGGGATGCTTCTTTTCATATATCCCATCATGCTCTCCTTTTAGACATATACATGCATATATATATACAGGTGAGAGCAAAGCTTAGGGATGGAGCGTGGGATCAGGCCTTTTATCCAG
>JAODKL010000041.1:8488149-8511120 GCA_026780765.1 Petrocephalus schoutedeni
CCCTGGAGGATTCTGGGCCACCTTCCCTGCAAGGTCTTCATCACTAGAGAGGATATCTCAGCCCTATGGGGTAAAGCATGGCCCACTGCAGCCACCTGCGTGGACCTAAAGCATTCTTGTCCACACAACAAGCCAGTATGTCCACGACTCACGTTTCCTTTCCAAATGAAAGAACGAGTGAACAAAAAAAAAGATAAGATAATCGAACGCATCTTTTAATGTCGCTGGCCTGCTGATCTACTGGGAGCCGGAGCAGAGCGCGCTTTCTTTAAATGTTTAGATTCGTCGAAAAGAGGAATAGCTGCGGAAAACGTTCAACCAGCAAGTGCCGACGTGCTTCCTCTGCGCTCCACTGCTGTAAAACACATTTATATGCAGAAGCCAGTGTGAGCCAATCAATAACCTATCGATCTGCACATACAGCAAGTGCTGAAGGCTTTGGCTGGAATATCAAACCCTTTCATGTAGACTTGCAAAGCACATCCATTTATAATCCTGCTCTCATTTACACCTAATCCATCCCGCCGCAATTTGACTAATTCCCCGAAGACTTCCGCTGAATGTACGTCCTCAATCAACATCCCAGGAAGTATTTTCTTAATCTCAGGCCAAGCAGGTCCAGGCTGTCAGCAATATGTATCAGTGTAAATAACGACCTTCTAATTTGCAGTGATTTTTTTTTATTTTTTAAATAAGGTCTCCCACTTCGTCATAAAATAATGCTTCAAAGAAACTAAGACAGATTCTTATGGCCACTGTATGGACTGGGAAGGCTTTTCATACTGTGGCACTGAGCGTATTCCAGTCCGATCCAATTGAATGCAATCCAATCCAATCAAAGCTAATCCACAAATTGCCATTTCCAAAGTAACTGGCAAATTAACGTCTTGTCAGGATGCATGCATAATTTAGACCAAAAAAATGTCAGCTGATATTCGACATCCATACTCGGTCTTCTGTGCGACCTGTTCTGTCTGCGCTGAAATAATTTAAATTCTTCGGTGCATCGGCCAGTCTGCAATAGCACTTTACATGTGTAGAACTTCAAAGGTGAGATACAGGGACTGTCACTGGATTGAAAGGTTGGTGGGAGCCAACCGAAATGAGCCTCATAAGAGGGAGAATGCTGGAAGGTGTGCACAAATTCAAAGTCCTCACCATTGCTCCTCCAAGCAAAAAAGTTATTTCTCAGACTTTCCACCTGAATGAATTTCTCATGAGTGAATTGCATTAGCATGTTTAAAAAGTACATCTTTGCACAGGGGCTGGATTTCGGGCAACAGCTGATTAAAATGCTTAATTTTTATTTTCCAGTAATGTAACCCTCTTATTTAAATATAATGTTCCCATACCATAATATTTGCTTACTGTAGCACTTACGCTGCATGGAAATAAGCAGCCCTCACAGAAGGGTCACGCAAAAGCGGACAGACCATTCATGTTTCTGTAGGCCTATAACCTACTGATGTATAACATATACTCCTTGAAGATTAATAGAATATGTCAAATGCTAAATGCTACGTCTATTACTAGCATATGTAGAGGTCTCTGTTTGTAAAACGAAGGTCACGATCTTTATTATACCGTACAGAACATCATATATTGTTTTATGCTGGTATTAACACTATGGTACATACTAACAGATATTAGGTCTCTTTTAATTACTTTTGCATTTTCATGCAGCTGCGTGACTGGAATTAATTTTATGTTGGAATGCATATATATATATATATATATAGGTAATCACACGTTTAAAACACATTCAGTCTAATATAAGTACTTTTTAATTATATAGTTTATTGGTTGCTCCTCCCGATTTTTATCCAGAATTATCTTTTTCAGATTTAAAGGGCTTTGTTGGATACGGGCAAATTCAACAGAACCTACTGTAGATTAACCCAAATTCTCTTGAAATCCATCGACCCAGGAACTCGAAAGGTGCGGCTCAGAAGCTCACAGATGGGGCCTTTTTACCGCTCCGATCTTCGTCTCTTTAATATTTATTCATGGAAATATTTATACTAAGCGGAGAAAAGTACTGTAATAACACGATTTAGCAGATACGCATAAAAGCATATGATAAACAATCTCGTCAATGCGCGAATTATTTAATATATATGTAGTCAATCGTCTTAAATATAAAAACTTAAACCTAAATCAGTTTGCTACCGACCTAAAATCAACAAAAAGTTAAATCGGTTATTTTCTATCGGCGTTGTTTTCTGCATCAGATGATTGACTCTGACCTCGTTAAAGGTTATTCAACTAGACACTTTAAATATCTCAAAATAATTAATCTGACCTCTAGTACATGCTTTCCTAAACCCTTTGCTTACATTTTGCTTCGGACCTAGGCTATTATCAAACATATGAATGAGACATTTTACCTATGTCAATCTAAATGTATAACTTGTTAATTTTTGATAATTCACCCGGCGGAGAAAGTTTTTTTTTTCGGTAGGGGGTATGATCAGACGGACTTATGATACGCGTTGTATTCTGGTGTTTATTCCTTATTAATAGGCGAGCGATGCGACGCGACGCTGGCGCCGCCGGTACCCCCGGCTCTCCTCCGCTGACGTCCCACTGCTTGCCTTGCCGCCGGTACCCTTAACACGGCCATCTAGCTGTACCTTTCACGGACGGCGATCTCTCGGCTGATGCCTGCGTGGTCTGATTTCCCTTAAAACATGTGTAATGCTCGCACAAATAACCAACGTTTAACCGCGCTGAAGGTGCTATTAACATAGGTTGGGAATACAGTAGGCGCGCATCTTGCCCGGTAGGTATAGGCTCGCCAGCGATGCTGTAAAAAAAAACACAGGAACTCACGTCTCTGAAGCGGTTCCAGTGTTTGATCTTGCGGCTGTATTGAGATATGGTGGACAGCCATTGTTCATCTTCCATGAAATTCCCTGCGTTTTCCGCTTCTTTCCCACTTTTCAGTTCTCCTTGCATGGAGGACCTCACCAATATCAGTATTGGGACAAGGAGGTACCCCAGATCTCTCATGCCGATCATAGCTGTCTGCGATGCTGATTAAAAACAAGATTTTTTTTTTTTTTGTTTGTTTCACACTTTAACGGAGGACTTCGCTTTCGGGCACGGACGGACGGCAGACCTACAGTGAAATGTGACCTGATTATGAGATTCTCCTTACAGACTCACGGCTAAGGAAAGAGAGGGCGAGAGAGAGAGATGGAGAGAGCGAGAGAGAGAGAGAGAGGAGGGTGGGGGCGGGTGGGTGTTGGGGCGTCAGGGCTGCGTCAACAGAATAAACTGTCAGGTTATGAAATTGTAACACCTGATGTACAGAACTGAAAGTGTACGAAAGAACCAAAGCCAGATAGGATATGATGTTACATCCGGGAACAGCCTTTTAAGCTGAATTTTATTATTATTTGTCATGACAAATCGTGAATGTGAAAGAGCCGGCGGTAGAAAAAGCAAGACCTACAGCATCCACCTGCACACCGGCATTTCGCTCCAATACATTTGGATACACAGTGGGAAAAAAACGAAAGATAGCAAGGAGAATACGCAACCTAGATTGCTTTAAAATCTTAAGAAGCGTCAAATTAAGATTATTTCTATGCAAAATTCTAAAGTTGTTGTTTTCCCGTTTAAAGGTACTGTTTTAAGGAAATTGCATTTCTTTTAGAAATAGGCTAATTAGCTGCTTGGTTCCATATGACGGCTGAGAGACCATACAGGCTCTGTCTCTGATACACATATCTACTTGCAGATATATTTCTTAAGCGAATTATTTTTAAGCGAATGGTTTCTATTAAGAGCTTTTTCATTTTCAGATTCATTCAAGTATGAAGCCAGTACAGCAGAATTTAGACTGTATCTCTGGGAATACATATTCCTAGATGAATCATTACAAATACCATCATTAGTCTCCATACGGTCGTATTGTTCTTGCATGGTACGAGATTGAAACGCCAGATATACTCGGCGCTATCAAAAACCGCCAGATCCAATTTTCATAATTGTGCCTCTTTTGGCATCCATATATAGCAGAAAAATATAGGTTTTCATTAAAAAAACGTTTTGCAGTTCAATTTCCCAGACCTAACGCTTTTAAGATTACATTATAAAATCAAATTAGATGTTTCTGTGGGATTGATACTCTAAGCTTTAATTCCCAGGAAGGAACAATGAAGGAGGATTCTTATGCATATTAGCGGTGGGGGTGGTACTGATCCTCCACATCTGATCCACCCACATGGATGTGATTTAGCTCTTTTCAAACATCTCGCCTTCTATATATGAAATACCAAAAATCAGCCATTCATCTTCTGCCAGTTCTAGAGGGAGATGTATTTTTGGTGTTTAGTTGTCAGTTTCCCCTCCTTGTTGGGTTGGTAGCTCTGGACCACAAGGAAAGTTATAATTCCAAATAGGCCAACAGGATATTTATTGTTTGTCTTGCTCCATAATCCAACCGTCAACCCGGTGTTGAATAAAGACTTGGAGTTACTTGTCCGTAACTCTAGACCAGTGATAGGCAACCCTGGTCCTGCAGCTGCTGGTACCCAGCAGGTATGCTGGCCTACCTGGTCTCTGATGAACCGCATTTAATCTCAGGCGGATAGTAACTCATCAGATAGTAGAGGAAACCTGCTAGATACTGGTACTTCGGGATCTGGGTTGCCTAATCAATCTTAGCACTTTTCTGTCTCGCTAATGACCCTTTGCTAGCAGTGTGGAAAGGTCCCGTTGTGGTTCACCGAGCGGCGCACTGCTGAATGGTGAATCGAGTCTTTTCTAAGCTGTTGGGAAAGATGAACGAATACTTGGTGAAGATGACAAAAGTGTTGACGTGGAAGCCGGATTCTGCAGGATTCCTGTGTTTGTGGGAGGCGGAAGGACACATACAGCCAGGGCTGCCAGCTGTGAGTGTCAACATAATGTGGCATGTGACAAGACAGTATAATTAATGGTCACCATCCATCATGTCACGATCACCCCAATGAATTGATTAGATTGAAAATTGCTTGACATAGGCCCGGCCATGGGAATTAAAAGACTGTAATTACTGGAGTCCCTGCAAAGTGCTTTATTACAAGTGTGGTGTGCAATTAAGTGCTTTAACACATCTCTCATTCAGGGGCAGAAGGTGTTCATCATCCAATTGAAGTATGAAACCCTGAAATCCCGGACATTGCACACAAAAACTCTGGTACCCTGTTTGTGTGACATATGGCGGTTATTCAATGAAGTGGATCCCATCTGGTTACCGAATAGCATTGGATACCTGGTATTTCAGGCCACCAGAGGGACAGCCGTTCGATGGGCAATTGTGTTTTTATTGAACCAAGCTCTGCTCAACACACTCTTCCAAGCTACAGTACTCATAAGAGCAACAGGCTTAAGGCAGGCTGTTAATGTTTCCCAGGCACGTAAGGGAGGGGTGAGAGGCCTTGGGTGCCTTTTGCATTGAAAGTGCCCTCTATTCGATAACCGACGATCACACGAAAATTACCGATGGGGACCCCCTCTATTCGGCAAAATGTACCCTAAGCCACGCCCCCTCCCGTATGAGCGAGCACAGGGCCCTGGAAAAGTCTGCACATGGCGCTTCTACCCTCAGCTGCGGCATTTTGGGACCGGGAGCTCTGGGAACGGTCCGCTCGCTGTATTTTAAGCATTACCGTGTTGCATGGGGAGCGCAAACAGGCGTGGTGAACCATCAGTACAAAACCTATTTTTATGCTGTCACCCCCGTTTTCCCGCACTAGATAAACCCGCACACCGAAGCGGCAGACGGGAAACGCCAGGAGAATTATTCCAAAAAGATGTGCTTTATTTCCCTTTTTTTAAAGCCTGTGATATTCAGAGGCAGAGTGCACATAAGAGCTGGCACGCTGTCATAAGCAGTTACGGCGCACACGGCGCTCCCCAGCAGGTCTGCTCCGAGGTGCGCGCCGGAAACGCGCTATTAATTGAAATGCGGGATTAACTGATGTCATCTTTCCCTTCCTCTCTCCACTACAATCTCTTTTGTCCTCTCCGACAGGGAGGTAGAAGGCATCTGATCTGTCTGGGGAATGTAATCAGTTAGCATGAAGGGGGGTGGGAGGCGCTCTTTAATTGAATCGCACACCATCGAAATAAATAAAGCCGACCTACAGGCACAATAAAACTGGATTTACATGCACGGACGCCTACAGCCTCCCAAATGACACATTTTTTTTATTCTGGGGGAATATGCCGCGTGCGTGATCTCTTGTGATACCCCCCCACCCCCCAGAAATATTCGCCTTGTCCAGATTAAATTTCACTGCACGTGCGCTTCAGACACACGGGGATTAAGGTTCCGAGAAGTAGCTTGCAAACGGACATGCGTTTATAAAATTCGCATCGTTTATTAAGATGCAAAAAAATAAAATAAAAAATACACTCTCGCGTTCACGCGCAATTATCAGTTAGCCACTGGGCAGTCACGTTTCGAAGACTTAATTTTAATTACCAGTACGCTGTGCCTAAGCAATGGAGGCCTATTTATTAATGTCTGGCAGGGTGCGCATTTATTTGTTTGGCTAAAAAGGGTCATGATCAAATACAAAAGGGGACATTTATAGATCGTCCATTCGATCAAAATGCAAAAATAAAATTCTGTGAAATCCCGGTTGGGTTGTAAAAAAAGCCCTTTTGAATCACGGAGTAGAGTCTCCGAGTAGCAGCAAGATTCACGGCGCCAGCTGGAAGCATGTACAGGCTGGGGGCTACCGATATCCAGCGCGTCCATCCAGGTGACGGGAAGCTGGCGGGACGCGGTGCATGATAAACATTATGGGGACAGGCAGCCAAGGAGACGCGGCTCAGGCTTCACCCGGAAGACATACCAATTACCGCAGAGAGGGGGCGACATTAGCATTTTAAACCATGGCCAAGTGGCACTCGACAGAATGGGACGGCAGAAAAGAAAGGCCGCCTCGTTATTTTGCTAGGATTCCCGTTTAACCAAATGCAGGGGATCTTCAATGCAAGACTGCCCTAATAAACAGCTGCAGCCGCCAGTCAGAGAGCCAGACCGTACTTATAATGACCATATCTCTCAAAATGAGTGTGGATCTTTATCGTTCAGAAGTGAATCAGTCTAAATGGCCCTGTTACATAAACAGTCATGCAACTGGATAAACAACATCTCCAAACCATAGGCAGATTTATTAGAACATGTTTTGACTTTAATATCAGTCCATCAATGAGATGGGGGATTACGGTTCAAGATACAGGGAACAAATATTTTTACGTTTTAAAACACAAGCTTTCCATTTATGTTGTGAAGCACCTCACTGAACCATCTCCACCAAATACCCAGATTCCTGAATTGGTACATTATGTGTCGTTTTGGAATATGTCAGCTAAGCACCAACTTACTACAACAGCAGCTGAGTAATGCTGTTTTGTGGATATCTGATATCGTGAAACATCTTTAAGCGTTGGGGTCTGTCGGCGAGATCATTTACCTAATCAGTAATTTGGAAAGATTTCCCAATTAAAGCCTATGATGGGGCTCAGTTGCCGGAATCACTGAATGCACTGGTTCAATGTGTACTGTAATGTTTTCATTAAAATCACTGAGCATTTCTATACTGATTCAAAGTTTCATTCCAGTAGTTTTCATTAACATACCAGTGCTTCTGAGCAATCAGTTTAACTAATCTTCAGTGTCAGTGCTCACAAAGGGAACGTATCACAGCTATTTAGAGAAACCATTTAGTTGAGCTGCATGTCTTTAGTCTGTGGGAGGAAACCAAAGTACCCACAGGGAACCCATACAACATGGAGAGAACACACAAGGGTGTGGTTGTTGATCCCCATTTAGAATGGTGTACACTACAGGCAGGACACACCCTGTGTGGGTTCCAGTATCTTGCATGGCATACACTCTGTCACATAATGGGCAACTGCAACACACCCATTCATCTAATTGCAAGAAGATACCCACACAAACTCTGGAAGAACATGCAAACTCCACACAGAGAGGGGTGGTGCGATTCAACCCCCCAAAACCTGGCGTATAAGAATACAGTTCAACCCGCTGTGCCTTCACCTAGGTTATGCACTAACTGATTGTAAAAGTAAGCAAAGGACGGAATGATAGACAAACTCATAGTTTTTCATGCAGAGGGGGAGGGGGGGGCAGAGCCCACATGTGTATTGATGAGCCAGTTGGACCGATATCTGCCTCCAGCCCCACCAGCACCGCCCTCCATTACCGCATGAAAGCCCGCGTTTTAATTACCCTGCTGCGCATTCCGCCATCTCCGCGTTTAACTCGTTAATGCAGCCATTACCGCAGAGCCATGTCATTAGTGCAGGACAAAGGGGGGGTGGGGGGGGGGGCGCGCGGAGCCGCGTCCGTCGCAGAGCCCGTGCGGCGAGCCGATGCATCATCTGCGACGCGGCCGTGGCTGGGGAGGGAAAAAAACAAACTTCCAGCCAGACGTGCCTCGTCCATTTCCCCGCAGTGGAGGTGGATCATTTCCAGATTGATCTTGCTGGGAGGGGGGTCTGTTGCCTATAGATGCCGGGCCGGGTTTGCGTCTGCGTGTGGCTCTGTGCTCTAATTGCCTCTGCCCAGACAGGGCGTAATAGGGCTGGGTTCTGCTGGGCTCCCTTCCTAAAAATGACACTGAACTCTGACTGCAGCTATGCTGCTCTCTTGAGCAGAGAAGACGTCGGTGCTCAGAGGTGGTTCCTCGTCGCGCGCGTTGCTCTGATTTCCCCCAGTCCGCCGCCCTCTGCAGATTTCAGGATAGCGGCTCACTGCCGTTTCAGCCAGCCAGAATGCTGCATTAGCCTCACGCCGGGTGCCCCCGTGAGTGAGAAACAAAACTCTGGAGCATCGGAGGCAAGCCTCCCGTTCTGAATGGCTTCCTCTCTCGGGCAGGCTAGAGGGTACGATGGCGGGGGCCGTGAAATCCATCCTGCCCTCGAGCCTCTTTCTGCTGTTCCTGCTGTCCTCGGAGTGGGGGGGGGGGCTCTGGTGGTGCTCAGTCCCCCCTGTGGGACTCTGAGGCGCGTGCCTCACCACCTGACGTCGTTTACGTTCCTGCTGTGCCCCAGATGCAGACCGGGCCTTCAGTGTCCGTCAGCTGGAAACTGCGGCGCATTTTAAAATGCGACACTGAGAAGGAATTAAAAAAATAAATCAACTGAAATAGACGGGAAAAATATAAAGGACCGTGGACACAAAACCCATTTATCAAATTTACAGGAAGGGATGCTTAAAGTACATTAAAAGAACAAAAAAAAAGTAGAGCTTCACTCCAGAGACCACAGAGATGGCTAATTAAGTAAAAAAAAAAAGGGTCACACTGGAAATGCAGCGATACGGGAGGCGTCCTGTCAAATTAGCCGGGCTGGTGAGCATCACCAGGCCACTGCCGTATTCGGAGCGCAACGGAACGGCGTCTCAACAACAATTACCGACCGAGAAGATGGGGGCTTTTCGGCCTGGGGAAATAACTGACGTTTGGGGCTTTTAATAAACCGTGGGCAATCGTTTCTTTCTCTGGGGTGGGGGGATGAACGAGGACTCCGTGTTCAGTGGAAGTGCCTGAATTTTAATATTTATGCCATTTATAAGAAAAGCACATGCATTTGTAGAAATGCATTCTCTTCAGATTAATTTTTTTTTTTAAATCACATCAGACCAACATCCATGCCTCTCCTGTATAGGGAGCGATTCAACACAAAGGTGGGACATAGACACATCCAGGGCTGGGATTCAAACCCACAATATTGTGGCTAGGAGGCTACACTGCTAACCACTGGGGCACCAGCTCAAACAGCGATTATACCACCTGTCCATGCTCAGGAGAACTTGCTTATGGATGCACCTTGATGCTAACCAACCTCATGTTCTACCTCCTCAAGTATGTTCCAAGTGGCTCCAGCCTGTAATTTGACCCTACTGAGAACGGAGGTCTCTTCGGATGGTGTCTGCGTTGCCGTCTTTGAAATCTTGCATTGTTCTTATCTTATTCTACAAGATGCCATACGACAAGGCACAAACTCGATGAGACGAGAGGGATGAGATGTTCCCATGCTAGTCACCTAACACCCCCGGCTCTCTCGGAAAACAGTCGGCAGCCGAATTCACTCATAAATCCGACTGTCCATTTCTGCTCAGTCTGTACTGCTCCCCTTCCTTGGGGGAGGCTGCCCCGCCCCCTTCCTTTTGGGTTAACCCTTTGGGACCTGCTTCAGTGGGAATGTTTGGCAGAACAGGCTACATCACACCGAAGGCCTGCGTCCGATAAGTTACACCAGCAATTTGGAACAGAACACTTAAAAAAATCACCCCGTCAAGTGTGGGCAGAGTGAAATGTTACACTGACGAGAGACCATTAAAAGCTTTAAAAAAGTAAAATCAACAAAACAACTTCCTGGATGTTTAAAGAATGGATTGATGCCTGGAGGTAGGAGGCCGGTCCAGCGGCACACTCCTGCTAGACTGACTTCACCGTCGGCTCCTTAAGACCCTCAGGATATTTGCTGTAGAGATATTTATGAATTGTACAATGCTTCGGACAACATTTGAAATGAAAGCAACTTTGTAATCACTGCAAGAATAACACTGCCCTAGGACCACTATGGCGACATACAGACGGCATGCAACAAGGAGAGAGATTCACAGCAGCATCAAGTGTAAAATAAAAAAAAACAACATCAAACAGGGAGGAAGAAGGAGATTGAAGTCAAAGGTGCATACAATAGACAATGGTAATAAATAAATGGGCAGCACAAAGGGTGGATTCAGGGTGGATTTGCACTACAGCTTAAGGCACCTTCCTGAACAGACACATTCTGTCCCAACCACTGCAAGTGAATATTGATCTTGCAGCCAGGGTTTCGACCCGCCAGGCACTACCGAATGGAGAGTACATCCATTGAGGCCCCTCAGCAGACCCGGATCAGCTCAACCAGCCAGACCTCAAAAAGGAAGCCAGGGTGCCCCATCCGCCTGCACGGCTGGAGGCATCGTCTATGCAGTCCGGCGTCGGCCCTCTCTCCCACGCTCGCCTCGCTGAAGCGGAGGCTTCCTCTGTGCATTTCAAAACGGCAGATTGAATAATTCTCCTCCTCAATTTTCGGTAGGCCCCAAGTCAATTCTCCATGGAAATGTACCCTGGGAAATTAGATTATTACCAGAATTTGTCCATTTCCAAATCTGTCCACTCCCACACGAACGCCTACAAGTCCATTTCCCCAGAGCGCTTGATGTTTACCTGTGAAGGATTCTGTCTGGCAGGGAGACACTCTCAATCACACGTAAAATTAAGCAGCCCGGATAGGTCTCCCAGAGCCGATCACGGGAAATAAATGAGACACGCGTCTAATTGCAATTATGAACAACAGGTCCCGGCTTTAGTTCTCCCTGATGGGCAAATCAGCTCATATCCGAGTCCCACTCTAATGGTCCTCGCTCAGATGCACCGAAGGAACATTTCAAGTTCTTGAATCAGTGTTGAGGACGTCTGACAGCAGGGGCTACAAATTTTTTCTTCTTTCAAAATGGGAAAATCGTACACAAATATGAAATGGCTCAGACAGGTTACATTTTCCATACCTGCTTGTCCGATGCAGGGTTGTGGCCATCCAGAGCCTATCCAGGAAGCTATGAGTGCAAGCCAAAGAATAACCCAGGATGGGGCACCGACCCGTCACAGGGCGCACTCACCACTGACACCCGTGGACAATTTGCTAACTAGAATAGGTTTAGTGAGTTTAGTGACACTAAATTAATTTCAGAATATTTATGTAAAATACTTCAGTCTTTGATAATGCCTTACCTATAGACAGGTGGGTCTTTTCAGAATTATTCATTTTAGGTTTAATTGTACCTTACATGAAATTGATTTGAAGAGTGAACATATTCAGGTTTATTCTAGCACTTCCTTGTGAATTTCATTTTGGGGAAAAAATAAAATAAAATGCAAAATGAATCATCCACAAAATGCATTTGTGGATGATAAATGACCAGTCATCCTGGGGCCCGGGTAAAGGTGGGGGTGGGGTACACTGCGACCATTACTGAAAACATTACGTACCCCCTTAATATTCACTGGTCAAGATCTAGCTCCTGAAAACTGCATTCAGAATTGTTCAAAAACTAGAATCATCAAGTGTTTCATGAAAAACACATTTAAGCCTAAATCTTTAAATGTCACTAGCTTAATTCACTTCAATATTTATAATATGATTTGCTGTATTAATCTAGATTTTATATGCAGCCCTGGGACCTTTCTCAAAGACTGCCACAATGGAACCACATCCAACTGCACTCAACAGTGACATCTGCTGGACTGGCAAAGACTCTGCGTGCATAAATAACCAAAACAAAAAACAGCCCCCTCTGAAAATATACACAAGATGGTTAAGCCCCATCCACAGAGAGCAGGTCATTTACAGCTGCTACAATAAGCGGAATTATAAACCGAAGAATATATCAATTGGCTCCATCTGACAGACACGTTCGTTACTGCAGCCTGGACGCGGTTTGAGCTGTTCTCCGTTTTCCTTTCTGCACCCCCGGCTTCTTCGTCCCCAGCAGGTGTGGAGAGCGTTGGGGGGGTGGGAGGGGGGGGTCATCAGGAGAACGTGACGCTGCCAGCTGACATGTAGAAACCGGAGCTGTCTGTGGAATACCTCTGGGATATCTGGACAGCGTTCAGATCAGACTCTCCAAAAACATAACTGCCAAACATCTACAAACAGAAAAAAAGACAAGCTGTCAGGCTATTAAAAAAACATCCTCTCACGTTACGCTTTTAAGATTTAACCTTATGCCTGGCTTTCCTTTCAGATGAGCGCTTTGTGAAATGCTACAGTCAAGAATACCATCAGCCGGCTTCCTGTTATTTTTCTGCACAGATATATACCAGAGAGAACAGAGCACATCACTAATGCTGATTATTTGTTGGCTCACAGCTAAACTCAACTCAAAAAACCAGCTCACGACAGTGTAAGACAATCCAATGAGACCTCCTCACCGCGGAATTTAACAATCGCTGAGGAAATCGCAATCAAAATTCACCGGGAGCACAGATCGAATAGCCGCCCATACCCATCTCCATTCCCATCCCGTCATGGAAATCAGCTTTTGAAATATTTACGTTCCACTCGAGGAGCAGATGCAGAATGTGAAGGAGGCCACCTCAAACAACAACAGCGCGTTACTATGGTTACCGCATGGCGAACACTACCCTGGAATTCTCAAATTATGCCTCCCTAAATGTAACACTGAATCACAAAAGCCCTCTTGACATTTAGAAGACCCTCATCATGGCTTAAACTACTACACTGAAGGATTTGCAGGGGCGGATGTTTGGTACAGATCTCAAAACCATCAGAAAAGGCATCGATGCTTGTCACAGCAGTTTCCTGCAACATAATTTGGCTTAAAAGTTTAACAGTTTCAATGACTTGCGGAAACAATGCATGAAAGGCATGAGTTTCCGAAGCTAGCCTGAAATTGGAGTGGTGTGGTGCTGCATATGCACGTGTGGGGCTGTGTGGTTATTTTTGACAAACAATGACAATTTCAGATGTGACCACTAGAGGGCGGACAAGAGACACGGTCGAATAGCACTGACCTCGTATTACTGATCATTTATACCTGGGATTCTGAGTGTGGGAAACTTACCCTCAGTATATTCCGTGCATCGAACGATTCCCGGTCTTTCACGTTCGGTCTCCCTGTGTCGCCCTTGTCTTCAATTAGAGACAGGAACAAAAACGTATTAGTTACGTATTAGCTACTGAAATGCTTGGTATATTTAAGACAACATCCCTGACTCAAAACATGAGGTGGTTTCCATGCAGCACGTTTCCTGCAATGTGGCTCGTTTACCAATAATCAGTGCGAGCAGGAAGGATCCCGAACGCACATAGGAAGGGCCACGTTATTTCTGCATTCCTCTGAATTAAGGGCGGTGGCACTCTTTTACAGAGGCAAAAATAAAACCGACAGCCAATCAGAACATCCGCTGACAGTAAACAGCTTGTGCTGAGGCAACCCCCCCCCCCCACCCCCAGCCCGTGCCTGGCTGCCAGCGAGCCCCCACGCTAAATCATGTTTGGGAACTCGGTCTGGACGCCATCCATTCGCAGATGAATGAACCCATTGTGGACCCGGCTGAAAACACACGGCGTCCTGGGACACTAACAGGAACGGGGGTTCAGAGGAGCCGCTCGCTGGGGCCCGACGTGAGCACGCTTCAGTCGCATACGAGAGCTTTCGGGCTCAGGCTGGGTACGCTCATGCAAACACCCATGATAGGCTCACTGGGACCGACCTAAAACGCAACACCTAGGGTGATTAGCGACAATCTGCTTCGGTATCAACGGGCAGAAAAAAAAAAAAAGACACGTAACTGGCTTGATTAGGCCATTAACAGTCCGAGGCCAAAGAGGTGACTGTCTGGGAAACCTCTGGAGCGAGCGACAGATGTGAAACTATTTCAAACACTGTTCTTCCAGCATCAGGGAGATAACCAGGACCAGAAATGTCCATGCTGTACAGTATGTAGCGTTTACTATAACGAGCAATAAGATCTAAGCAGCAACCGTTCTGAGGGTGAAAACACCATGTTCGCGAAGCGGTCAAGGGGGAACAACCCAAACCAAACTCCATAAAGGAAGGTTCCAGCACCTTCCGAATTCATGCCGTGTAAGCAGATGGGGTCCTGCCCAGTACTAGCTGCACCCCTTTTTGACCCCATTAAAAAAAACAGCTAAAAAGCAGGCAGACAGAAGAATAAAAGAAAAACAATGCAGGCAGCCTTCATCTCCATTCTGAGGAGGGCTGACGTCAGGTCAGAGACACTGCCTGCTGCCCTCAGAAGGGAAGGTGACTGTATCCAGCTCTGAAGGAGTACAGCCCGGCGGCTCACAGCCAGCAGATCAGCGCAGTCACCCGCCCAAGAATAGCCCTGTAGTAAATAAAAGCTCTAGCTTGGCTGTGGGGCTATGGAAAGGTGAGGAGTACAGGTACACAGCATCCTACAGATGGTCAGGTGTGTGTGTGTGTCTCTGTCTGTCTGTGTGTGTGTGTCTGTGGGGGGGGGGGGGGGCATAAATATAATTTCAGTGCTCATCATCTTCTGTGGGGCTCCTACATGGCTTTCGAAAAACAGCCATATCGCTTTCTTATCTACCCAACGGTCGCTGATAACGATTCCATCCAGCGACCGCCTGACCAATCAGAGCGGCCGTCTTAGCAGAGTTGCCGTGTTTGCTGGGCCGTCCCGACACACACGTGCACTCAGAGAGATTCAGCGTCCGGGCCGAGCCCTGAAAATGCGAGAGGTCATTTCCACCCATGTAAAGTGCATTGGGACCACTCTGCTGGGAAAAGCGTAATTTAAAAATGAATAGAATTGAATTAAATATCTTCGAGAGCTCAGAGGTTACCTGAAGAGTCCTTCCTGAAGAGCGTGTTCATCACAGTGGCGTGTAACTTCACCCTATCCCACTGCCTCGCCATCATCCCCGCCGACACAAAGTACTCCACCAGCCGGTCTGCGAGCTCCTGCAACCTGCGGCCATCATGGGGTCAAAGGTCAGGAGTGATTAAAGCAAAAGAACGCCACAGCCGACTGAGGACAGGGCTCACCGGTCAGACCTGTCCTTGGGCTGGACTTTAGCATACAGGACGTCCACCATGGCGGGGTCGTCGTTCATGTACTCAATCCCCTCCACCACGAGAGGAATGGGCTTCCCTCCGGCGACCTCTCTGAAGGAAACCGTCAAGAAGAACAATCCACGTGACCTCAAAATTATATGCATCTTTTTCACTCCCTCCATACTACTGGCATGATCACCCTCGGGGAAGAACCTGCTCCCTGCCTCGCGCTGCCATCTCCCAGAATCCCCAGCGCCCACCTTATGAAGTCCTGGCCCTGCTGGAGCAGCTGGCGAGCACGGGCCACCTCAGTGTCACTGAGCAGAGTCAGGGTCCCCACGGTCAGGTGGAGCTTGGCGGGGTTCTGGAATATGCTGTCGTCCACTCCGCGGTCCTGCAGAAGCACGGTTAAGCTGCTGTGAACACACTGCTGCCATAAACGGGGAGGCGAATGGAAACACATGATATGTAAAAAGGGCAAGACAAAGGGCTACAGCCCCAGAAAACAAGCTCCTGGCGGCAAGAGTGTGGGGGGGGGGGACAACCAAACTGTGGCCAATTTAGAGACGCCAACTGGCATAACGGCAATCTGTGTCCTACGAGGGGAAGGCAGGGTAGCCCAAGAAATCCTGTGAGACCGTGCTAGTAAAAACACACACACACACACACACAAACACACACACACACGGCGCAACAATCTACTGAACCAGCCCATTACAATGTACACACTGGCTACTAAACAATAAAGAAAGCATCAGCTAAAGTGTTATCATCATCCTTTAGGAATGACTTCTTCCTATTTCTGAAATGTCCCTACCTGGGAGCAGCGCCCCAGGACATCTTCCCTAAACTTCAGGAAGCCATCCTGAATCGCCGCATGGTTCAGCGCGAACGACAGGAAGTGTGTGAAGGGCTGCTTGGCCCTGAAGCTATCCACCAGGAGCCCGACGCGCGTCACGGCCGACGTCACCGCCGACCTCTGCTGCCCTGTGATCACTGCGCCCAAGAAAATATAGGACAGGAATAAACAGCCTCCCAATGAAGCGCTCTGATCATTTAGTCACAAAGTCCCATCTCAGCCAGAGGGAGGCGCTGTACTCATGCAAGTCTGTCATACTTGTTGATGGGACTATTGCTAAAGTTCTCTCCGAAACACTGAATGAAATATCAAAATACTATCCAGACATGCAAGATTCAGGGCTGACTGGCTAGCTGGCATACCAGGCATTTATCTCATTGGGCCAATGGAATTGTTAACCGGCTATTCTGTGATGGGGGGGGGGGGGGCACCCCCAACCTTATATCTGTATAAGTAGTGGACCTGTAGGGGCAAAAGTACAGGGCCAATTTTGTAACCCCAGTACAGTGCTGACAGAACCCCACAGAACACGCAGGAAAGTCACTCAGTAGGAAACCCACCGATTAGCCCCTCTACCCCCTGCTTGGGAATGGCGATGTTGGTCTTGGTTTCAGTCTCAAGCCTTTTTCTCGTTTCCCCTTTCTTTCCAATAATATACCTGCAAAAGACACAGAGGCCCGTCACGCCTGTGATGTGATTCCAGCTTTCAGTTGAGAAAAAAAAAAAAGAAACATAGATATTTAAAAGAATCTAGATGAGGCTTGATGGACAGATGGTGCCTGAGAGGGCTTGTGAGTGAGGCACTGACTTGTAGAGCACACTGGGCATGTCCATGGCACAGCGGAAGCCCTTCTCCGTCTCCTCCACGGAGATGGAGTCGCAGGGTTCATCCGCACACTGCACCGCGTCTGCCATGAAGAAATGACAGGGGAGAGAGAGAGAGAGAGAGAGATCAGTGACCAGCACAGCGGTACTGCTACGCGGGGCTGATAGCACACCACGCATTGACAAACCGACAGTGACTTTTGAGCAATAATGTGCCAATTTTCAATAAAGAAAATCCTGCATTGGGAAGGAGTATCTGCGACCTTCTTTTGGTGACAGTTCAGATTGAGAAACCAGTTTCCATTCGGTTCCCTTCAAGCAGCCCTCGGCCATCATAAGGTAGATCAATACAATAATCTGATGAGCTACTGTCCAAAGAGCTTGTTCAATTCCAAGAGTCAGAGAAGGTAGGTGAATTACCCTGGATGGGTGAAGTCCTACCTGTTCCCGTGTATGAAAAGTCATCATCATCTTCCTCTTGATAAACTTGTTCTTTGACTACATTTTTCCTGTAAATTCTTCCATTGATATTAATTAGTGGTGGCCGTAAAACATCCATTTTCACTTGCAAATTTCACTGCAAAGGAAGTGAAATTAAAATTCTAGCATCAGAAATAGGCAAGCTAATCCGATAAGGGGTGGTGTCCATCCTCTGCTCTTAAGCATCCACCAGCATAAAACCAGAAATGTACGTAAGCCAGCATCTCTAAAACCTGTTCATCAGAGCCCCATGGCTTAATATTATATGAATTGTTCGTTTCTTCCAATCTCTTAGCCTTTATTATGCTATACATTAAAGTACGACTTAAAATTTTAAATCCTCCATTAGAGATCCTCCGTTTCTTTCCCATTTCCCAAATGATTTAAACTAAACTGTTTTTACCAGTGGCGGTAATCTAGCGAGCGATTGTTAAGCATTAAATCACTATTTCTTTGCAGTCACCCAAATACTGATTAAGCTATATAAATTAAGAAATGTTGCTCGTAAAAGTGCCACAAAAGATGAGAAGGAATTATATAACCTCAAATACGTATGTTTACATTTGTTTCAAATACTCCCGTATATCTCAAATCAATCATAATCAAAGCCCAAAGTCTTGCTAGAAATGGGAGGACAGGGTGGGCCGGCATGGCCATCACTATTGGAAAACGCTGACTTGGACTTAAGGTGTCTGTTTAATCTTTATTATTGATTCCATGAGTAGTTTTAATTAGTTAACTAGATATAGTGAACGTGACGTCCTTGAAATATCTTTACGAGGACAGTACCTAGAATTGATAAATCATTGTTAAGTAATAAAAGAAAAAATAGGCTCACCACAGCGGAAGATATCCCCCTGGTAGCACCAGCTCACAAAGAATGCAAAAAACCCCGAAATATCGCTCTTTGAAATAAAAGTATTATGTTACACCGTTCTTTTACAGGCGATAACTAAATACACGTAAAATAAACATAAACGTGGCGTGCTTTCTACTGTGAACGTTTCAGCTGCTATCTTGCATCCCACATTCATCTCTTGTCACTAATATCAGCATTTCTTTCACGATCGACATGGATTTTTTTTAGAATTACAAATTTACCGGCATCTTCAACAGCTGAAACTTTCTGCTGTTAGGGCCTTAACGCCATTTACGGCAGTCTGCCGCAAATATTTTCACCGCATGAGCCGTAAAGTGGTTTACCTTTACTGCAGCGTCGTTGTTTTTTTCCCCCCCAAGATTTTTTTTTTTTTGTTCTTCTACCCGAAACATTTTGTTCACATCTCGAGAAGGTAAACAGCTTCAACACCATAAATGTTTACGACTTGTAAATAAAGTCTCATCTCGCACATGTGTAATAATTTATGCATTCCTGGCCTGGCTTTGCCTTTATATCATATCAAGTCAAAAGTCGCGGGATCGTTTAACAAACTAGTTTACCTCTGACTTTCTTTTTCGTGTGTGGAAATTAAACGAGCGTGTGTTTGGTGTTTACAGCTACTTGCACTTCGTTTGATAGTTAATTTACTTGGCAACTCTGCCCTGGAAGATATCCGATTAACATTTCAGATTATTAAGTCCGTTGTAATAACCACAACACAATATAGTCGCCGTCGTCCGTGTCTTTAATCTCCTTTAAGATTGGTAGGGGTAAAAACACCCCGGGCGAAGGTAAAAGCATCAATGGTGGAGTATTTATTGCGCGGGCGGTGGCTCCCACTCGCTTTCATGTATGCGTGGGGCTGTTAACATGTAGCGACTTGAAAGGCTCCCTTGTCACTTTGTATAGGTTGGCGGGACAGCGATGGCGGCGTCGTCCTCCTCCTCTTCGGCCGGGGGTGTCAGCGGGAGCTCCGTCACAGGCTCGGGATTTAGTGCCTCGGAGCTCATCCCCCCTCGGAAAGTGTTGTACACGTACCCAAAAGGAGCCGGGGAGATGATGGAAGGTCTCTCGAGCTTCATCTCTAATCTCCGTACGCGATCAGGGGGCCGAATCGGAAGTTTAATTTGATAAGGACCGGTGTGCACTTTGGGTTTGGTGTTTGCAGGGAGTTTCATTCCTGTAGGACCAATCTAAAGGAATCTACCTTTTCCTAATGGTCGCTCCGGTTCGGCACAGCCCCTAATTTCCTTCCGCATGGACATCCTTTCCCCTTAACTGCTTACTGCTTTCCCCGGGCTCTCTTTAATCTCATTAAAGTTGGAATGGTTGACAGACTCGGAGCTGTGCTAATGTGTGTGCTTGTCATTTTCAGACGGCTCTGACAGGTTTTTGTGCGAGTCGGTCTTCAGCTATCAAGTCGCGTCAACGCTGAAGCAGGTGAAGCACGGTAAGTGTTGCGAGTGGCTTATTTTCCGTATTCATGGCGGGTCAGTAGTCCGTGTTTTTTTTTTTTCTTTTCTTTTCTTTTTCTTCAGCAAAGCATTACTGTCACAGGCTCGGGACGTGCTGTAAAATTTCAAACGTTGGTTAGAACTCCTATGCCTGAGGTGTACTGAGAACAAAGGCCCACTGTTTCTTAGAGATATTTAATGGTTATTTATCAGTGGTTTTGAGGTCAGTACTTGAGTCAAGACTGTCAGTATTAAAACAAGCACATTTCATTTCCTTAATTAAGGTTTCTAATTTATTTCTCCCCTTCCTCTCCCAAGATCAACAAGTGTCCCGAATGGAGAAACTGGCCAGTTTAGTCGACGAGCTTGAAGCAGACGAGTGGCGATACAAACCGATTGAACAGCTCTTAGGGTTTACGCCTTCCTAGTCACTATAGCCAGCAGCACTTTGATTGGGGGGGGGGGGGCAGTGTTGGGATTCTAAGTGAAGTCTCTGGAATATAACCTTTTTTAAGACTGATTAAAGCAACCACCGTCTATCTCGTTCTTATTTTTATCCTCTTTTGCATTGTACACTAGCCAGTGTCAAAATTATAGCTAAATAAACAAATGCCAAACATTGTAATACTATAGTCAGCACCCTCTGTAAATTTGTTGTGTGTTTTATTTATTAATAGTGTGGCTCTGTGCTCCTGTAGAAGTATTTTTGGTCTCTATGACTTTTTCACAACAGCAGCCCCGTCTATTTGACCGGTGTGTGTGGTGGGGGTGGGGGTGGGTGTCGGTTAGTTCCGGCTTGCTCCTGTCCTTCATGGCTCTTGGCTGTTGAGTAAGTCCAGCTGCCGTTCCTGATCACTCATATGGCTGGCTGGGAAAGTGCTGAGGCACCATGGGTCCTGTGAATGTCAAACCACTCCTGTGACGTCCCAGCTCTTGGCTCCCAGTGGACATGCGTCTGCCTCGTGGAATCTGGATGGGCAATCTGTGAGCTCGTTTTTCATTCTGCCAGCAAAACTTCTTAAAGTTTGTTGGAAAGGTGAAAAAAAGCTTTCAGGGTAATTTGGCCATGTTTTACATGCATACACACCTCTGAGAAAGTATTTTTACATAATTATGATTATTATATACTTGTCTATCTATGGTTTTTTCCTCCCCTCCCTGTTTTCATGCTAAGTTTTTAATGGTGTATTAAAATGTTTGTTCCCTGTTTCCAGTGTGTTATTCAGATGAATGTCTAATTCATTCATAAGACTTCAAGAAAAAGCAGTCTGACTGAAATAGACCGACTGGCGTTGGTTAATTTATGTAATAAGTGTAAATCGCGTGTAAAAAAAGTCAATCATCATAAATCAGTGATTGTGAAAGCCATCCCTGTAATGTTGGAGGAAAAACGTAAGAAGGCAATGAATCATATTAACATTTAATGAGTCATCTAAGTTGTAATTTCCAGCAGAAAAACTGCTTGAATCCAGTTATATGACTTATCTACCTGTGTGAATCTGTGTCGAAATAAAGGAAACAAAAAATACAGTTGTATACTAGAAATCATAAATAAGTAGAGATATTCAGGAATTCTCACTTCGTTCCCTTGACCTAGAGAGCCTATTGTCTGATGCATGGAAGAAGGGGGGAGCCGCAACTTAGGAACTATGGGGAATTGCTTTTCTATTTGCGCTTAAAGGGCCCCCTGTTACCGCTGTTAGCTCGATGGGGCGATAATAAAACACAGGCATGCCCGACTGCGGCGATCTGCAGCGATAGCGGCTTGTTTTTCTCCATGGCCATCCTGCATCAGCTTAATGGTCCAACGGGAGCCGCTCCTGTCCCGGGGCTGTGCGCCTCCACAGCTGCTCTTCCCTAACGGCCGAAGGACGCGAAACCTAAAAACAATACTACTGTTTTTGCCAGAAGCTGTGACCACAATTAATGCAAGACTAGTTATGGGTTACTGTGTATAAAAACGTAAAAAAGCAAAGTACGATTTCCTATATTTGTGCTTTTCCCTAATCTAGTACATTTACGGAGAAACTTTTGTTTTTGTGAAGAACTTTTTTTTTTGCCATGTATCTCTACAATCGTGTCTCTGGTATGCAAATATTCTCGATGTGGTTCTCTCCTACGTACTGGCACATTATAATGAAGTCAGAATAGATATGAGAAGTGAATACTTGTAGTAATGTACAGAATGTACTGTTCTCTTGAAATTGTCTACCCTATTTTC
This sequence comes from Petrocephalus schoutedeni, assembly GCA_026780765.1. NCBI lineage: Eukaryota > Metazoa > Chordata > Actinopteri > Osteoglossiformes > Mormyridae > Petrocephalus > Petrocephalus schoutedeni. The sequence continues at coordinate 8,510,515 of JAODKL010000041.1, forward strand.
CTTAAAAGGAATTGGCCAGCCTTTCAAGACACGCCTCTGGGTCCTAACGCCATCCACGCACGTTTCTGTTTATAACGCCTCTTGTCGCACCATTTGCTGCCAATCAAAGTCAACTTCCATTCTCAGATAAGGAAGTGGCCTAAAACATAGTGCCATAAAAACAATATAGCACTGGGATTTGACGTTCGCGGTTTTATTATTTCACAGAAACAGACGAGCAATAAAAACAGAAAAACGTCACCTGGTAAAATGTTGATTTTGTATCGGAATGCAAAGACAGGGTGAATTTTACACAACACACTGAAATATTGAAACTTTTGAGCAGGCTGGATACCGTGTGGGATGCCCTTCTGTCCAAATCTGTTTTAATAGCAGCAGAAACCCCTGCTGGCTGGGTTTATGGACTCTGCCGATCATTAGTGTTACCCAGATCTGACTATCACCACTGTAGCCTATGTAGCGTATCTTATCGCTTTATATTAATTGACATGTTAACCTCAGGTACATATTCTAGAGCATAACTTGGTAAGTTGGTGGTTAGAGCTGTTGCCTCACCACTTCTGTGTTGGGGATTTGAGCCCCACCTCTGCTGTATGTGTGTGTGTG
>JAODKL010000041.1:8511220-8561192 GCA_026780765.1 Petrocephalus schoutedeni
TGTGTGTGTGTGGTGTGGAGTTTGCATGTCCTCTCTGTGTTGCATCAGTTTCCTTTGGTTTCCTCTCACAGTCCAAAGAGATGCAGTTGGAAGTGCTGATGCCAGATTTTAAGCAGACTGCTTAACACAAGAGAAACACCTAAAATAGGGTTCACCCTTCCCCGTGGCCGGAATGCTTAGCGACTGTCTACAGAAACCATTGAAGTCGTTATTATCATGCAGCTGTGACAATGCATATTTTTCAGTTCTGGTGCCTTTAACGGCATGTTCTCGAGTGACACATTAACGTGAAAAGTGCTAGAATCGATTTATATGTGAATCCTGTTTCTTTACAGTGGGGTAGTGGTGGTTTGATGGTTAGGGAAACATGCATGTGATTGAAAGGCTGCTGGTTCAAATCCTCAACCAGCAAGGTACTGCTCCCTGACTGGGGGTCTAGAGCCTTTCCCAGGTAGCACAGTGCATGAGGCAGGAGGATACCCTGGATGGGATGACAGTCCATATACAAGCATATGCTGACATTATTAGAGGCACCCAATGACATGTCTACAGAAGGGAACCCATGTGGCCGTGAGAGAATGTCCAAATTCCACAAACACTAAGGATGTGGGGTTGGAACCCTTAACCCTAGAGATGTAGGGCCCACAAACACTAAGGATGAGGGATTTGAACCCTTAACCCTAGAGATGTAGGGCACCAGGGCAGCCCAGTGAGCCACACAAGTGAACACACGGGCCCTTTGCCGATTGACGGCCTTTCTGCACATACACCTGATTATTATCTATCTGCCGAGCAAACGTTTTCAGAGTGCGGCTAAATTACGGTACTTATGTAAAACGAGAGCCTCCTCCACGCCCATTTTCAGGTTTTGGCTGCCAGTTTCCTCTGAATTCTCTGCGTTATGGAAAGGTAAATAGTGGTTGAGGTTATTGCCAAACCCTCACCAAAACTTCCAGGAAAAGGTGGCCGGATAAGAAACCAGCTAAAGATATCAGCACTGTTCTCAGGAACAGCATTAAAAATTATCCAGACTGTGTGAGATTTTTGGGATGGCAATGGGGATGGTCAGGAAAGAGGTATATTGTCCAGGAGCCCCTCTAAGCCCCGCTCATTTATGTACCATCAAGTGTTGTTTTGTAGTAGACTCTGCTTCCTCATTGAGCAATAGATCTACAGCAGTCTGGAGAGTGGAGAGTCACCATTGACCGTGTCGGTCTGCACAGGCTGGACTGATGCCCAAGGACAATCGTAGTGCTGTGCTTTTATATCCATTTCTGATCTTTGACGCTCACTTTTCTCCTGAGCTGCCATCCCCTTTAAGGGTGTTTTTAAAGGCATACTTATTAATACACGGTCTTATAGATGACGTAAGGCCCATTCTCAATGTTGTTTACACCTTTGGCTCTTTAGTTTTAGTCTAGTATTTAGTTTAATGTAATATGTGGAGGAGATGTCAGACAAGATCATGGAACTAAAAGTGTGAAAAGTCTATTATGTTATTATATGTAAGGAGATGGAGCAGGCTGCACAAAGACCCGACAGCTCATTTAAGACCTCGCTCAAACACTGAGACTGTAGCCTGCTTATGTCTACGGAGTAGAGGACTGTGCCGTGCAGCCATGCGTGTTATGTGACCCGTGCACCGCCCCAGCTGCACCATATTTCGTCCAGCTAATTTCAGTTAACAAATGTGTTCTCCACCTTTTGGCGCCCTGCTTTAATGGGCGTGCATAGAGGCTCGGCATTGAGAGTGGACACGGACTTACTTACACACACCCACAGATACACACACACAGACGGCGCGTTTTGTTTTTCTCGCGGTTGCTCCTGCAGCGTCACAGTACAGCCTGTACCCCAGTGCGCGAGCGGAGCGCGCCTCACGTGTCACGCTGCGGCGCGGCCGCGCTCCTTGGCGGCCTGCCAGAGGGCTTCTCCTCGGCCCTGAATCAAAATCGGGCCAGCAGAGCACTACTGTAAACTCTGGGACGGCGCAGGGAGACTGTGGGATTAGCTCGCCGTGTATGTATCTGCAAAAGTTTAGGGTGACTTTTTAAGTCCCCATACACAAATACCGCTTAGATCACCAAGGAACCAAGAAATGTTCCGGATTCTGTGCATTGTAAGGCTCACAGGGTCCGGACGCGGGCATGCATGCATGCCAAAACTGAAGGACAGGCCTACCGTATTTTACAAGAAATGGGCTATTTAATTTCACCATCATGCACTTGCACGTTATGTTACTGAACTTCTTGCAAATCTATTTGTACTAAAAAAAAAACTTCCATACGTTTTCTTTTCAAGAATAAGTTAAGCGGTAACTAACGTTTGTTATAGCGAACCATGAAATGCACGCATATTTACCTTTAATTTATCTATATTTTATATGAATTGGACTGCTACTGATGCAGGGAAAAACCTTGTCGTTATATTTACATTAAAACAAGAACAGCATGGCTGTGAAATAAGGACTAAACGGGAGATGCCGATACAAAACGGACTACTTGAAACAGGCCAAGTACCTGAAGTAAAGAAGTTCGCCCTTCTTACAGAAACACTTAACGTACGTCTACAGAATGTGCTGTAGTCATTATCACTCATCTGCTAAGACATTTTTTACTGCTTCTGAAAACTATTTTACAGCCTGCCACTAGATGCAAAATGCCCCAGTGACCCATAGCATTGTTTTTAAAATGCATAATGAAATGTGGACAATTTTTGGGTGAATGTACTTCTGCACGATTGCAGGGATCTAAATTGACTACACGCACCCCCTTTTCCCAGCTAGATTTTTACAAAGACACTACAGAAAATGTCCAAATTCGGGATTGCGAAACATCGCTTCCATAGAACTGCAGACTCCAAACTCGTACGATCCCTTTGTTACCTACGGGGAGGCTGACACAGGTTATATCCGCAGTGAGTAACAAAAGGATAGACGATGCAACATTACATCATACTTTGCGCTCTGCCCAGCACTGAAAGGTACGCGTTAAAGGTGACCCGAAACAGAACTGAAAGATAACTGAAATAACAAAAAAAATGCACGAAACGTTCTTTTAACACCTGGTTATTTAACCTCACTGTCACGTTCACTGTATTTGTTTTTTGTTTTTGGTGTTTTTGGATTCTATATAAGGCGGTTAAATAGCGAGATGGGGTAGGCGGTAGGACCCAGCGTCGCCGGCTCCTTCCTTTGTCTGGCCAAGCGGGGGCCCTGGATGCGGACGTGCGGCCGCACCGCAAAGCTCGCTTCGGGATAGCGCTGGAGGTTGTTTATCACATGAAGTAATCCAAGTCCCAGTCAAGCATACTGAAGAAATTAAACCGTCACTCAGAAATCGATAATTGGCGTGACTGTAAAAAAATAATGAATGAAAAGCACACAGAACAAAGACATTTATTCTGTAATCGTGTTAGATGTAAATGTTGTGCTAAGGAACACATTTCATAACATAAACTTCACTGACTGAATCAGTGATTGTTGACTTGAAACACCATTCATTGTTTTTTTTGTTTTTAACATGTTTACATCTTTGTGTAATAATTGCATTGCATTACTGGATTGTGAATATAGTAAATGTTATGTGCGATGACAATAGTTGAAATGCAGTTTGTGGCAAAGTCTTAATTTTGTCTCGTTACTTTCGTGTCTTTCGGCTGCCTTCTAGCACTTTCGAGGTGCGTTTTGCTCGGGCATGTTCCCCGTGTCTACGTGTGTTTTCGGGCGTCCCCTGCTACTGGGCTCACAGGAACTGCAAACAAAAGTTTGGGGGTTCACATTCTACACCCCCACCCCCCGCTCTCCGGCCTTCAGAAATGTTACTAGGCAGGACTGAAACGTTGCGAACGTGCCGTAAAAGTCGATTGGCTGAAAAGCGTGCTGGGGGCGGCCGCTGCCCCCCTCCGCCGCATCTATATAAGCAGCCTTTGTGCTGGCAGGAGCGTTGCAGTGCCGGACTGGGAGAAGGAGGGGAGACGGGTTTGCTAGCCACTCATTGCACTCTTTAGACTTAGGGGAATCACTGAAATAATCGGTTAATAATCACAGAAACTAAATCGGATAATACCCCCTCTCGGCGTTGACATCCCTGTAAGTATCTTTGCACCGCCGTTTTCTCTGCCAGTTTGCTTAGCTCTAAGTTACTACGTCCTAGGCGCTATGATGACGTTATGCAGCCTAGTCTTTGTTCGTTGTTTCTTGCACCAGTTGCCTTTATGCATGTACTTATGTGCTTTTTCCCTCTTGTTTTCTGCTTGCAGCATATCGCAGCCAGACGGTGACCTGCGGATTTTTTTTTTGTAATCGTGCAATCAAAGGAACTATTAACAGCAATGCCGGCGCATTGTGCCAACTTAAAAAGCTCCGACTGCAGTTTTTCCTCAACCCCGACGACTGACAGCACTGCTAAGCGCCTGTCCTGGAGCAAGCTGATGCAGAAACTGACCGACTTCAGCGGATCTAGCGTCGGCCATAGCATAGACTGCGATTCCGACAGCTGCAACCGGAGCGAGTGCTCCGAATCTGGTAAGGTTAACTCTCATTATACCCCTGGTCTCAGCATCGCTGTTTAGAAGTGTTACTGTGGCATGTCGTCCATTCATTGTGTGTAATGGTGCGGTAGTTTCATGTCAGTCTCTTTTTTTGTTTGAGCAGTTTTGATCTAATTTGGCGATTTCTCTTTTTCAGAACCGGCACTGCTATCTGACGTCTCCTCCTGCGATGACTGTGATCTCTTTTATGACCCCTTGGAAGAAACCCTTTGTAAAGAGGTGGTGGAGCTCATTGCCTGCAGTCTAATGGACGCTAAAGACAATGCCCTGAGATGCACCAAACTTCTCATCCCCGATCAGCTTCTAGAGCACATAGGTCAAGAGCTCCTGCACTTAGCGGCCAGTGAGCCTTGTGGCCTCCGGGGGGCGCTCATTGACCTCTGTGTGGAGCAGCAAGACGTTTGCCAGAGTGTGGAGCAGATAGCTGTGGACCCTTACCTAGTCCCGACCTTCCAGCTCACATTAGTGCTCAGGCTGGACTGTGGGGGACTGTGGCCAAAGATCCAGGGACTTTTCTCAGCTAAATCACCCACTGCCCCAACTGTAAGACACGCCCTTAGACTGAGCACTGGCTTTCGGGTGATCAAGAAGAAACTATACAGCTCTGAAGAGCTCCTAATCGAAGAATGTTGAATTCTGAAGTCACTTCAGTTTTGGATGGGGAGGGGGGAGGGTTGCCATAGACCAATTATGATGGACACTACACACCCAGCAGTCCTGTGGCTCGCATGATACCGAGTCTTGCACTGTTCTGATCATGAGCAACTCAACTGTTCGGTGTCTGTTGTTGGTGATCAGTTGCTCTTGGGTTTCAATGTCTCTCGTGAAAGACCTCCAGCCTTTAGGCAAAGGGAAGAATGTGGCCTGGTGCTTAAATAATCCTTTGGCACCTTTCTATGATGGGGTAGGGCTCACAGCTAATGGAGTGCAATGAAGATGGTGCTTCTCCTTTTAAGCGCTCTAGACCATCTACCTCAGTATGAAGACCATGGCAGCATAGTTATATGGCGAAATTAGCAGTATTCAAATGTGAAGATGTTCATTTTAATTTGTAACATTTTTTAATTTTTTAAAAACTTTACTGTAAAGTGAACCATTGTTCTAAAGATTGAAGTTTCTTGACTGGTCAGTTTAAGTATGTTCACAATATAGGTTATTTTTGGGAACGTGATTTTTTTCCCCCTCATTTTCCTATGACTTGTTCACCCGTGCCTCTTAATTTATTTGATGTTCAAATATTCACATTGCACTGTTTTATACTTTTATTATTAAAGTAACTATAGGCGACCAATAAATATATCATTTTTCTAAACTTGTGAGTGGTTTTCTTTCCCTTGTGAAATCCAGTTGCCTGTCGTGTAACGCGTTTCCAGATCATTTCCACGCTCTTAATAAACTCATGTCTTTACTCGCTTCAATCCCTCATCGAGGTAAACGAAGTTTTAGACCCAAGTTAAATAGAGCCGCCACCCTCCAAGTCACATAATTTAACTGCATACTAATGGAGACCCCTCCCGATGTTATGCGTCCCGAAGACCGTGGTAACTTTGAGACTCATTAATCTTAGTCAGGGAAATGAATCCATTCAAATAATGCACACCGATCAAACAAAAACAGCCGTAACAAAAGGTTATACCTTAAGTTTTTTGTAAAAGCGAACGGCGAAGTGGACGTGACTTCCTTAACCCCCCCCCCCCCCCCCGCCTTGTTCGGACGCCTTCCGAAGCCCCTGGTACAGATACTCAAGAGCCGTGGCTTCATATGACAGTTTGCCGATTTTTAAAAAGTTATATGTATTTCAGCCATACTGCGGTAATAACCGTAAAGTCGGGCTGCCATAACGTACGCGGGTATTTGCAGATAGCTTTGGATAGTGATTTCCCAAGCGCCGAAGACCGGAATTTTAATTGAATGGGTCATTTCAATTTCAGTCAACTCGGTTTTCCGACAACAGTCATGACAAAGAGTGTGGCACGCATATTTTATTTATTATTCACCGTTCGTTGAAAGGCATATCCAAAGTACCAGTGAAGAAAAAAAAAACAATGTGGGTTGATATTGTCTGCTTTGGGAATTGTTGTGTTCTTAAATTAAAATACATTTTAATTATCCTATTTTAAAATAAAGTTTCTTTTCAATGACGCAATCATTTACATTCGAGAGTAAAGCTGTTAAGCAAAAAACCTCCAAGAATTTCGTGATACACAAAACTATGCTAAATAATTACATTTTATCCCTGCATAGTTAAGTTTAACATGTACAAAACATCAATCACCGGCTTAGCTGACTAAAAACAGGCACTGAGTTTCCCTTTCACAATAACAACAAAGGAAACGGACTAAAGTAAGGAAAATGCAGTTGTCTTTCACAGAATTAATTCCAATCCAAGACAGATTCTCACAGCGTAATAAATTACGTCCAGATGTAGAAACCGCTTGGTGCTCCAAGCTTTCTACACTCAGAAGATTCCAAGAGGCTCAGTGACTCAAGCCAGGAAGAAAAAGTACTTCATCATCAGTGTTCATTGGAGTGTTCAACCAAACAACCATCCACTCCCTTTAACAGACACATTGTAAAGACTACATACACACACACACACACACACACACACACACACACACCTGACCACAATTCAAAATGCGCCTCTACTCGTCCCAAATACTTCGAAAGAACCCAAAACATGACAAATGGCATTATAAATGTCGGTATTTTGTAAATCGGTACAGGATACAACCAGGGCAACAGGGGGTCCAAGCAGCAACGCTGCTGAATCCATAATGTTTCCTATTATTTAAAGAGTAACAGGAAGTATTTCTGACAGAACGAGTTACTCTTCCCTGGCTCGGTCACCGCTCGATTATGGCGGTCATGCTTTTCAGGGCAGGCTGCAGATCGCAGCCTTAACCTCGTCCTGCCAGAGTTCATCCTGCAATTCCCCAAGTGCTCCTCTTTCCAGAACGATACAAGCAATCACAGCATAATTCTGGCTTCAGTTAGTATTTTAGGAAACAAGGAGACTACCAGAGGAACCCCGGATTTTGGCTATATTCCAGCACACTGTGCTAACAAAACTGAATAAAAACCTGTTGATTTATCTTATCTGGGGCTCAGAAGGAGACCCAGCAGCTATTTGTTTGACAATTATAAAATAATAATATTTAGTAAAAACAGCAACAATGAAATCAATGAACGAAAAACATCTCATCATGAAGAAAAAAACAGTTGACAATGTATCTTACATTAAAACGATCACTACAATGTTGACTGGAATAAAACGGTCACTGCCTCTCACAGTCTTGAAGGGCATTTACAGGATGAGGTGGAGTTTGGCCAATTTTGGCGCACCTATATTTTGTGGCAAGGGGTGAGTTTTTTTTTTAACCATGTAACGTGGCCTGGATTTCCGACAGCCTGGAGCAGCTTGGGGTCCCCATCTTCTGCGCCCTCTGGTACAGGTCGCTGTCGCCAAAGTAGCGAGCCCGGTACAGCAAGCCCTCCTCTGCAACGCAAAGAGAGAGCCGTCATTTTGGGGCAAGTGATTCCGAGTGCTGTGCGCGCAGTCCGCAGCACAGAGCCGGTAACGACGAGAGCAGTTAGAGCAGTTATCAAGGCCAGAAAAGTCCGGCGGAGATAACGGGGACATCACGTTTACCTGAGCCGACCATTACCGTACGACACGATATGGGTCAACCGCTAAAGAAAATCGGGCAGTGATGACACTTGTGACCTTTGACCGGGGTCAGTACAGTACAGCACTGGTGTGAGTCGTGCTGCCGGGCCTCAGAGTGCGTGTGGGGGTAGAATCTGCTGAGACACCAGGACTGGGGAACAGGTGGGAATTGGTGTGTGTGTGTGTGTGTGTGTGTGTGTTGGGGGGGGGGGGGGGTACATGGAGAAACCAAGAGGAGAAAATAGCTAGAGATAGGGTATCACACAGAAACCGAAATGCTCAAAGGAGGCAGAAGGTGAAGTTGTTCTGTCCTGAAATGTTTAAAGGTCACGGCATGTAACTCTAATAATGGCGGCTGCCTTTCTCTGTGAACTGGATGAAAAAAAAGAATAAATTATTACTGTTAAATTGAGAACCTTAAGTCGCTGTACTAACTAGGGAGGCATTTTTCTGGAGGTGGATATTAATGTCAGATGATCATCTAAGATTCTGATCAATGATTTATTAATTCGTTACAGAATCTAAGAAAGGGGGAACGTTATAAGGCTCCCAGACTGCTTTCCCAAAATGAGTTCTGGAAGAACGCACTGTGCTGTTTCTCCTTCCAGCAATTGTTTCTGAGGTTGGAGATGTAGTCATCCTCTACGTTCCTCTCCACGCTCTTCAGGTTCCTGCCGCTGTACTCCTCGGTGAAGTGCTCTCCCACGTAGTAAGGCACCCTCAGAGTCTCAGTAAGCCGCTTGTGAACGTGACCCGACGACCTGCCCGGGAATAAGACAGTTTTAATTTATTCAATTTTGAAACCGGTTAGCGTCTTGTTTTTACTTCCTCTTTAACACAAGCGACCTGAAGATCCCAAAAGTGATCCAAATGGATACCGGCACTCGGACATGGAACATCTACATTAAAATGGAGGCAGAAAGAAATCAGACAAGCACAAAAGAGTGTCGCCGAGGGGTCCCCAGGACGTGACAGACGCGTCGTTACATAGCATCAAGGTTGACCCCTATCCCATGTTTGGGGTCAATCTGACCCCAGAGCATCATTAAACGGTAGGTCAATTTCACATGGGGAAATTATCACGGGAAAAGGGTTAAGTTGGCCGCAGTACCGCCCAGCGCCGGGTGGCCAACCGGCAGACAGACGGAAAGGATGTCACAAAAATCAGCTAGAACTGAACATGACTGGGTAATTACATCAATCTTACTCTCCGTTTGTCGCACACATGATGCAGAGTGCCAGTCAAATGGAAACAGGATTGGCTAATGATCGATCCGGCTATCTGACATGATGTCATAACATGCGTCTATTTACAAAAGATTACGCGGCTGCATTGCATCACATGTGACATCTTGAACAGCGAACAGACTGTGCTGGCCATCTGCACACAAGTGAAGGTGTAAGTCCTCTCCTCACTGTTTTGCCTGTTCAGTATTACGCCAAACTGTACGAAAAGCCAAACATAAACATAATCAATTATGTTTTATCATTATTAGCACAAAAAAACTACAGAGCATATAAACTTAGACGTATTCACTTCCGGGGCACAAAGCCCAGAGCAGCTGAAACTGTTACGTAACCCGCTGTCAGCACTTGAGGGAAGGTGAAAATGCATGTGTACACTTTCCAGCGGCAGATAAGCTTTGCGACAGCAGCCGAAATTACTCCGAAATTAAAATATCATTTTGAATTTTAATACTAATACAGCTTTCCATTCTAGAAAAGCAGACACATACAGTTATAATTATACACGAAATCCAAAATAACAAAAACATAACGAGATAATGGATCCCCGTGACCCAGTATTGGTCGAGTGGGTATAGAAAATGGATGGATGGATGGATGGATGGGGTGGCAGGGCTTCAGAGCCTTGGGACATGCGGGGACACTCACGGCCTGAGGCTGAGGCTGTAGGGCGGGCTGGACACCATCATCTGACTGACGGCTGAGACCACCACCAGGATGAGGATGGGCATCAGCTGGACGAACAGGGCCAGGCCCCCCTGCAGTGGGCACGGGGCAATCAGCGCTCCGGGCACAGACCCCTGCCCCCCCACCCCCGGCCCGGCGAGTCCCTTACATCCCGCTGGTGCTCCCGGCGCTCGGGCCGCGGCTGGTAGGCGTACCGCATCCTGCCATTGCTGTACACGTGGATGTTGCCTTTCCGACAGGAAAAACAGCGTGCGGCACTCTTCAGAAGGCTCGCAAAGTTACCGAATTCACCGCAATGGGGAAACCTCCACGAATGCGGCGTTAATTAGGCACAAAATACAGGGCGACGTGACGTTATAAAGGACCATTATACAAGATCAGTTCAGTTTCAGCGGAACTGAGAATAAGGAAACTAGTGACGAGGGGTAAATATGATCATTATCCCAAGTGCCTGATGGCGAGAGAGAGCCAGTGGGCGGAGATACAGACTTACTTGATGGGAAGCCCCCCCCAAAGAACATGTTGAATAGATCTTCGGGTGAAATGTCTGCCTCAAACTCCTCGGCAGCGTGGCCTTGTCTGGATGGGTGCGCTTTCTCGCCACCGAACCGGTCGTAGTGTTTCCGTTTTTCGGCGTTACTGAGAATGGCGTAGGCATTTCCGATGGCTGTGGGACGACACGACAAGTCCTGTGCAAAACAGCTTTTATGTACATTGCCCAGTGGCAGATGAAAAGAGGACACTGAAATATATATTTTATATACACAAATTATACATATAATACGCAGGACAGCAGTGCAGCCCGACTGACTCAATACTGCCGCCTAGTGGCAGAGATTATTATGAGCTGAAAACGAAACGAGACGCTACCTTTAAAGGCCTCAGTGGCACCGGGGGCATGGTTTTTGTCTGGGTGAAATTTTAGCGCCAGTTTTCTGTAGGCCTTTTTAAGATCATCCTCAGTGGCATCTTTGTTCACTCCCAGGATCTCGTAATAGTCTTTACATTGCTTTATCCTGCAAAGCAAACCGGGCAGACATTAGGATATGGGGACAATGTGGGAAGGGGAGATGTGGGAAGTTCAGGTCCAGAAAGTACAAATCCTGACCAAAACTTTGCTTCAACCGACCACGAGAGTGAATGTGAATGTGACTCCTTATACTCATTTGGCTGGTTGAAGCAAAATCTTGGTCTGGATCTTTACTTTCTGGACCGGGACTACCTACACCTGCAGGGTGAGACTAAAAGAAAACGTCCACAAACGCAGCACGGCCTAATGGGATCATACAGATACTTGCGCTGCCATAATCCAAAACTATGAATTAATGAGAAAGCAATTTGCACTTCCAAGAGATTCTTCATGAGCCCATATTGTGCCTTCTACAAAAGAATCATTAGGATATTGTGAATATACAATAGGACACACCAACAATTTCTAAACTTTGCTTTAAAAATGAATGTGTAATATACACAATAAAACTGTCCCGCCGAAAGGGGGGGCGGTGGGGTCTCATCTGTCAATTTCTCCAGATCATTGCCGACTGGGCACTTGCCCAGATCGTGTCTATGCATTTTGACCCAGCCGTCCTCTGAAAATGCAGGTGACGGCGAGTACAGCTGTCCAGCACTCTGGTTCGTAGCCGCTACGGCTATCCAACATCTGCGGATATCGGCCACGCGGACCTGCCTCTAGATCCGGACTGGCCGGGCAGAAGCCTGCTGGGGCCGGCTGGCCCCGTCCGACACTAATGCTTCGGATGCATGTCTGCCTGATAAGATAAAAGGCGGCGTCTGAAAATCCTGTGTGGAGAGCAGGCGGGCCGCCATGGGGCTGCTGACATTACCTGCAGCTTGCGGCCGGTTGGCTGAGAGAGAACAGAAGAGAAAACCTCTAGTGTCAAAGTAATGGGGGCAATTTTTTTTGCACGTCAGACAGCTAGTTTGGCTAAGCTGATTGCTGGTAGAGAAGCAATTTAGACATGGATGGCCCAATTTAGGTCAGTGTTAAAGGCTAACCCAAGATAATACAGCGCTCCACAGAGAATCCTATTAACCTCAAAATGAGTTTCACTTGTCAGTTTGATCCAAGACTCAATGTAATTTATGTATTTCAGTTTATACCCATGTTATTATTATTATTAGGCTCAGTTTTGTCAGCTTCTGATTACCATATAGACAGCGTTCTTCTAGAAAGTTCTGGAAAGATCCAGAATGCTCTAGCTCACTGTTACAATGGTGATATTCATATGCGTATGTGTTACTTAGGGGCATTGAGGAAATAGAGGAAATACTATGCGGCTTCAGTGGTTTGGCAGCTGGTGGTACAGTACAGTATCATATGTAGCTACTTTTATTATTGCTGTACAATCACTATTAATATGTACTTTGTTATAATTTTTCCGACTTACCTACAAATTCAATTTAAGGGCAGACTCTGAGAACAGATCTCGTTCGTAACCGGAAGTCCCGAAGAGTGCTCCAGAGAGAATCCTGCGGCTCACGGCTAGGTAATTAATAATCAGCAAAATGAGTCCAGGCTCTGTCAGTTTGAACCGAGACTTGCTGACACATCTGTCTGTATTCCAGATTATACCCATTCCATTGTTATTATTAAGTACAGTCAATGTCAGCTTCTAGCTACCATATAGACAGTATTCGACCGGAACATTATACCCAGAAAGTTGTGATTGTTGCCGTGGTGACGATATTCTTATGTCATGCACGTTCTACATATGTGCACTGAGATAAATCAGCGCTGTAAACAGAACCGTACTACTTCGTTTCCTCTAATTAATAATCAGCAGAACGGGATTCAGTTCAGGCAGTCCGATCTGAGACTCAATGTTTTGCTTTTATCATTAGCTTCTTGTTACCATACAGACAGAATTCTACCGGAATGTTTCAGAAAGCTCCATGAATTCCGGTTCATTGTTGCGATGGCGATGTTATCGATATGTGCAAGTACTACATGTGCCTGTTGAGTGTGTCTGGCAGGGAAGGGCTATCACAAGCACTTCTGACAAATTCACAAAGCAGAGACCAGGAAGCATGGGCACCTTCTGACAGCCTCCAGCTGATCTGGGGTGTATGGCTTGCTAGCGTCTGTGGCCTTTTCCTCGGGGGCTGTGCCGCTGTCGGCCCTGGTTCTCCGGTGCCGGGGACCGGGGCCATCGCTGCCAGCCGACGTACTCTCCGACCCGCACGGCTGCCCGTTCTTTGTGATGGAATCCAACAGTGCTGGAAAACAGCGCGGTTCCGGAGGACGTGTTAAATCTGAAAAGGGCTCTTTCGACAAATGTGACAATAATAAACTGGCATTTGTTTAATTTATCTGTGGTCTAGGTATATTAAAAACCAAGTCTGAAAAACCAGGATTGTTTTGCATTTTTGGCAGAGTGCAGTAAAGTGTACAGGGCATAAAAACATTACACCACCCACGTCCAAAAAAAGAGGCTCATGAAAAAGAAGCCTTAAGATTTGTCCCAAAAGCAGATTTACTCTCTGCCACATTGTTAGCTTTAGAAAGGCACATAACTGTAAATACTAGGGGGTGGTTTTCTGCACATATTTCAGGCGAGAATGTGGTAGCAGTATTATTTTTGGCTGGAATTAGCCATGGAGTATTATATTTAAATGTGCACAAAGAAATATCTGTGGGTGAAGTATCGCACATGTTGTTAAAGCTCACCGACGGGCCACTATGACAAATTCCAGGAAAAGCTTTATTTCCATGTCAACCGCACAAGAAATATGGCAGTCTTGGAAATGGCAACAGGGGCTTGAAAGGAGACTGAATTATCGCAACCAATCAGGAAACTCTAGTAGACCATCTTTATTTGGCAAATAAACATGTCCGTTAAACAAAGTACACAAGAGCTTTGATAGACGAGCATACCCTGTAAGGGCTGAGTGTATAGCGTGACTATTTATGCGAGACACTAATATTAGCACAGAAAGACAACGCGCCGTCTGTTTAAGGCACAGAGATAACATAACGATTGGCAGCAGTTAAGCAAGGTGAAACTGCTCTTGGTTAAAAGAACCTGGACAAGTTGAAAGGGATTACAGACCTGCAGCATTACTCCACGTTTAACCAGGCGATGCTGAAGCACACTACAGAGGACACCAGAGGGAAGCACACACCGGAAAAGCCACAAGCACCTGTGAATACCAATACTAATACCAAACTAAAACCTCACGATGATTACCCAACAGGACAAATGGTAATTCAACCACATTTAAGTTCAATGATTTTTTGAATTAGACTACTAAATTAAGTAAGATAATAGGTTACTTAACAGACAATGGCGTAGGAGAGAATTTGATATTGTAGCGGGCACAACTTTATAAATCTCAGGTCTATTTCTTGGGGGGACGAATTAAGTCAAATTACACTGCCCCACCCCAGATTCCTATGCCCGTTAACAGACAGCATCCTCACCAGAAAGCCTCGACACTGACCTGTGCCACATCCCTGGGCTTGTACGGGTTTGTAATGCATACTCTACCCCAGTGCTTCTCCACCTGGTCCTAGAAGACCCTCAGACGGTCCACATTTCTGCTCCCTCCCAACTCCCTGCCAGACAATCCAGATTTTTGCTCCTGCCCAGCTCCCTGTCAGACAGTACACATTTTCGCTCCTTCCCAGCAGCCTGTCAGACAGTCCAGCAAAAATGCAGACTGTGTGTGTGGGCCCTTGACTCTGTTATCCCCAAAGGCCAAAGACAGCCAGTTCAAGTGAACCGGCAGCTCCCAACTGCCCTTTGTGTGTGTTAGTGTCAGACTCTCAGTCCCTCTCCGATGTTGCTCTCGGTTTTTTGGGATAGGCCTCCATCACTACACTACTGACAGAACAGAGAATAATAAAGTATATTTTAAAAAATTGCTAAGCCAGATTTTAAAAATCAGCTACTAACATTGTAATGATTGTATTGTGTTTTCTGTACCTCACTATACTTTACAATATTATCTCCTGTCCATCCAACGATGTCTCTCATAACAAAGGCATCAATAAAAACTATTTATAAATATAATAATATATATCACAGTTACTATTATGGATTTAACCAACAACGGTAGTTATTTAATCATCAGCACCTCCAATAACACCATCCTCCGCGCCCAGACAACAGCCTACCAAGCAATTTTTTGAGATGGAACACTGAAAACAATGCTTGCTCACACCTTATTCCAACAAAAAACAAACATGCATGCACTGCAGTGAACTCAACCGGAAGAAATCAAGCAATGTGCATGACGTCTAATCAGCGGCAAAGGAAAAAAAGCTGCATGTCACACGAAATGAACGCAGAATACTTGAACTGATGAACTGTCAAAGAGGAAGTCAACACCGAGTTCAAAAAACGTTGACAAGCACAACCCCGATGAGTTGTGGTAGAGTATTATTTACATATGAACTGCAATCCTCCGCGCTATAAAGGGGTCTGTCAACTTGACTCGCGAATAATGCAATTCTCAGTATCTGGAGGTCTGCAGTTAGGGCCCTGAATCTCACCCAGGATTAAGCCATGACTTTGCGGCCGGGCTTGACAGCTGCAAGCAAACTGCCTCGTCGTCTTACCCTTCGCCTCGTCGGTCGGAAACAGCCTCTGTGCCTTCTCTAAAAACCTCACGGCTTTGTCCGCTTGCTTGTTTCTGAGCGCCGCGACCGCAATCTCGACACAGCGCTTCGCCTCGTCTCTGTTTACCTCCATCGCGGACCTGCTGAATGGTTACGTCGCGCCGCGGCGCTTGCGGATGACGTCACGCGGCGCCCGGGCCGTTACGTGTCGCTGCATACTCGACGCAGCGCGTCGGGCGCCCCCTAGCCGCTGCAGGATTCATTTAAGTACTGAGGATGGATACTCGAGGGAGTGAGATAGGGGAATATGTGAGTTAAGTGGTTGGCAGTTTATCCCCGGTGTGCAGGACAATGCATGGCCCAGAAAATGTAAATATGTTCAGTATTTCATAAGTGTGCATGCTAGGTAACTAAGTGTAGAGCCAGGCAATAAACGCCGCGTCGGAAGACGGCATATTTACACTTTGACCATTTTGATTGCACACCTGATTTTTGTCCACCTATTGCGACACCAAACTCGTACTTAGGAGGTATTTTTTCCAGTAAGGTATTAGGAAAAAATAAATTCTTTGCAGTCTAAACTGAAAACACCAAAACTGACAGGCACGGATACCTCCTATTATACTTCTTGATTGTCTAACTATTCCATCCATAAAGAATCACAGAAAATACAATATTCAGAATAAGATATATGGCAGTACTTTGGTCTTGTCTTAATGCCCAGTGCCTATCTGTGTTGTATTTCCAGACTGTTCTGGTAGGAAAAAGTTATGACCTTACAAGATCCACACTGGAACTGCGGCCTTGTGTGCTTTCGTACCAGCACCCTCTCCAAGGTCTCCAAGATGGCCTGATACTCCAAAGTGGTGTTTGGCGCGTACGCACAGACGGGAGTCTCAGAGCGCGCCCCCCGACTTTATATCGAAGGGAGGTGACCCTCTCGTTCACCTCTCCGGGAGCCCAAACCAGCTCAGGCTACTTTCCCACTGAGAGGTTACATTCCATATGCCAAGAGCCGGTATTGGTCATCACTAGGGCCTACGATTTACCGCGGGTTTTGCAGGGGTAAAACGCCACGCTGCAAAAAAGGTGTATAGAAATGTCCACATCCCATAGATCACCTGGGCAGTATCCTACACGCAGAATCGTATTGTTATGAACGTGTTTTAACTGTTTATGTAAGAGATTCGGGCAAGAAGTGGGGTTATACTGTACCTGAGTGCCAGGTTTATTGTTTAATGGTGTCTTAATGAACGCAGTCAATCGAATTTCTTCCCCGCCATTTAGGAGGCAGTCAGAATGGCCTAGCGGTCTAAAGGTGCGTTCACGCGGCGAGAGCGTCAAAGCGACCGGAAGTCATTCATTCTCTATGGGAGGGAGCGTCGGCAGGCGTGGAGGGGTGGGGCGGCGCGGCGAGAGCGACGGCTGGCGTCTCTGACGCTCGCCGTGTGAACGTACCTTAAGGCGCTGCGTTTCATAATGATTTGTGGTTCATTTAAAATCGATTAAAAAAAAAAAGTTCTGTTAAATGCGTCTGACTCTTGTTGGGGTATACACTTTGTGCGGGAAGTAACTCAAAATCGATTGAGAGAAAAGTACATTCTTTTAAATACGTTAAATTCAGGGCAAGGTTGAGCTCACCTAGGAGCTATGCAAATGAACGCAGTCAATCGTGCGCGCGTGATTGGGTGCACGTATATGTTCGATCGTGTGAGCGCGCATGTGCGACCGTGTCCGCCTGCTTAGCAAATCTAGTGTTAAGAATAAGAAAAAAAAAATGCATCTATCTTACTTGAGGAATTTCTTCCGTGTCGTTTACGAGGCAGTCAGAATGACTAGCGGTCTAAGGCGCTGTGTTTCGCACGCAGTCTCCCCCGGTCGCCGTGGGTTCGAATCCCACCTCTGACCCTCCCTCTCTCAAGCACTGTACTAAAGCGCGGACATTCACGCCGGCGTGGCGCCAAAAGCATAATTTCCCGAAGATTACCTGCTACGCCGTCGGCATTCCCGACTAAATTGTAACATTTCTTAACTCGGATCTAGGCTTCTGACTTTTGGTTTTTTTAAATTCACTTTCGGGACGTGCTATTGAAATTGTCAGTCTACGTGTTTATCATTCGATAACTCAGAAAGTTGCCTCGCATTTACCTAGATATTTGGCATAATGATCTGTGGTTAATTTAAAATCGATTCAGAAAAAAATGTTCTGTTAAATGCCTTCAGTTCTGGGCATCGCGTCTGACTCTTGTTGGGGTATACACTTTGTGTGGGTGGTAACTCAAAATCGTTTGAGAGAAAAGTATATTCTTTTAAATGCGTTCGGTTCAGGGCAAAGTTGAGCTCACCTAGAAGGTATATGCAAATTGTGCAGTTTCCACATCCCATAAATCACCTGGGCAGTATCGTACAAGCAGAACCCTATTGTTATGTAAGTATGCTCGACCGTGTGAGCGTCTATGTGCGGTCTTCTGCGCGTGTATGTGGAATCGTGTGCGCCTGTATGTGCAATCATGATTGATTAAGGATTAAGAATAAGAAAAATTGCATTTATTGTGCTTCGGTTACGGAGTTCTGGAACTGCATTTGCCACGCCGCGGTACGCCGCGGAATTTAAAGGAAACGTGCTGCGGAATTCACGATTTCTTGCCGCGGTAAATCGTGGGCCCCAGTCATCACCATCAACACTAGATTGAGCTGGCAATCATTATCCATTCAAATTATATTTCAGTCATACTTATATGATCTTTCCCATGGAAATCTTTTAAAAATATGTTACAATCACCTTAGGGCCCACGAATAAGGCCCTTCAGTGCACTTGCTCCACATACTGGCTAACCCTAATATTTAAATTGCATGTCAATTTTGATACAAGTGCTAAATAAATAAATAAATAATTGTAATGTATAATATGATAGTAAAATCATTTTTTCTCCTTACGACAAACAATACAATATAAATGTCGATCTACAGCAATCGATAATTTTACTACATTGTGAAACTGAAGTACCGTAGCGTGGAAAGCCATGTTATGTGCACTACGCATAATAACCACTAGATGGCGCTTTTGCAGCTTGAAATGAATTCCATGGTTGTGCAGTGGTTAGCACTGTGGAGCTCGCACGCTCTCCCCCTCCGGTCTCCCTCCCACAGTTAGCAAATTGCCCTCATGGTGTGTATTGTGTGCGATGGCTTATATATCTATTTGTGCCTTAATATGTGGCTATTTCCGATGTGTATTTGAATCACGTTAAACGCTTCGCCTATAATAAATCCACAACCTGTCCATTCACCCGTCTTCCAACCAATTGTCCTGGTCAGGGACGCTAAGTTTACGGCAAAATAAATATTTTTCTCCCTAACGACAATATTTTTCCCCATAGAAATGGGCCAGTCAGTCACAAATTAATGCCTTTCGGAAGCTATTTATCACAGATTTTTATCAAGTGATATTTTGGAACACAAATCAATGAAGGGCCTGGTTATTAGATGGTAGTAGGTGACAGTAAATTGGGAGTACGTTCTAATTAGGCGTTTTAAATGCTCGAAAAATACTAAAATTATTATTTGAATCCCGAAACGTTTAAATGTAATGGAAACTCAAGCCCCAGAAGTCCAGGAGGGCCTTTCCACCAGATGGCGCTACAAGTCTGATCTCGTGTACAATGAACGCCGTGTTCGTGTATGAAATGAAAAAATCCAGTCGCATTGCAATTGAAGCTATAACCGACTAGGCACTTTTCTTAAGATATCATATGCCAAATATAAATACGCTAATCCATGATAGGGCACACACTCACAGGCATCACCGCGTGTAACAGGGCAAACGCATGCGGACTCCATGTATGCAGAGGAGGGGTTTCGGCTCCCAGCCCTGAATGCAGCAGTGCTGCGTACTGTCTTGTTACAACAAATGTAACCGCGATAAAAATGAATGTATCAGGGATATACGCTGAGAAGTCCTTTGGTCATTGGTTCAGTTGACGTCTACCCGTTTTTCACTTCAGTTACGTTGGTGAATAACTGGATTGCTGCTTACCTAGAAGTGTTTGGGTAGCTCTGACATGACCATAGCGGTAATCTCCCGGGAAAAACAGACAGAAATGCAACAGACATTTATAAACCTATAAAAGTTTTACGGCATATTGATGATACCAGTCAAGCAAATAAGCTTGGCATAGTGCAGTCTGAACTCTGGAATCACTCTAAACACTTTCATTGTAATTTGTTGAAGATTACTGATCTTAAACATGAATTATTCTCAAATGCCATGCATATTATGAAAAAACAAATCTGTGACTATCAAAGGAATGTAGACCACGGCTTAAGCGCCACACTGTGCTTTTTCTTAACCTGCTTAATTAATAGGATTATCTAGAGTACCCATATCAATATCTAATACGTTAACCTAATCTATCTAATACGTATACGATGACACCATCTGTATTTAAAATCTCAGGAAGACAGCCTATTCACACATGACTAAAATTCATTACAATTACAAAAGTCACAGTTTGGCTTGTTACTGTCTTTCTGTATTTCATAACTCATATAAAAAACTATCAAAACGTATCGCTCACAATCTATAAAGAAAACCTTTGAGGAGATATGCAGCAAAAATTGAGGATACTAATTCACGACATATTCATAAGACGTTTTGTTTAAAAATATGCTGTGAAATTCAACACCATCCTATTAAATTTCCCGAGTACTTGGGAATATAATCTGTATTACAGCTGTAGTGCCTCATAGGTGGTGAATTGTCTCATATATTTTTTTTACTAAAGGATTATTTAAGATCATGTTATGAATTCTGAGACAGAAAATACCGCCGGCACGTTTTCTGTAACCCTAGTATGATACCTTGTTTTTTTTCCGACATGTAGACCTACATTAAAAGCGAATAAGTTATTGTCACGTAAACATAATACTTTCACAGCTAAATCCGAAGGAGCGTTTTAATACTCGACACTCAGAATCACACCCGTTTTTGTCAGTAATGGGTTGAAATAGCATGACCTAATTCAGTTGGGTTACTCCTGGACATTGACACGGAGTGAATTAAAATAACGCCTGCTGCAAATGACTTTTTGCGCTTCAATAATTCATAAAATAAATGTCAGTCTATATAATAGTCATATTCACACGTATACATGTATATGATAGTTGCCTATTACTGGAAGCAAAATTTGGCTGGGAATGAATAAGAGTTGTGAACAGCAGATATAAGTGGACCAATGAGCATCCGGGAGTCAGGTGGCATCAAGCTCCGTTCAGCCAATTGCAGCCCTTATAACATGCTCTCCGAAAACGACATCGGAGCCTTAGGTACAACGGCATCACTCCTGCGAGCCGAGAGCGCTGCGCCTTCTCCTTTATAATAGCCATTCTCTCGGTGATCCGCCTAGTATCATTTTGATACATTTAGCCGGTTTTTCTCTAGCGTCCGCAGACACTCGGAGGACCCGCATTCACCCCCATCAGGTAAGTTTCCAAGGATAAAATAAATAGGAACGGTGTTACGTTATTGCTTTGCTGTATTTTACATTGATACATTTGATCCGGTTTTCAATAAGTGATAAAACACAAAAGGGGTATAACTGGGGGCGGGGATCGCAAGTCAAACGCGGATGCGAGGGCTCTCGCTGTATTTCTGCAGGTATACGTGCATTTCCCCCCCAGAAAAATAACAAAATGTCTGCTGTCACTCCGGGCGAAGGTTCTGCAGCCGGGATAAAATGCGAGAGACGCGCAGCGAGGCAGCGGCAGCTGGCGGACGCGGCGCGCCGGAGGTGACCGCAGAGGCGCCGCTGGTCGAGGACGTCTTCGACGACACTTACCGGGAGCGAGAGGGTCCGAAGCCGCCGCGGCAGATCGTATGGAGGAACGTCATCCTGATGACTTTATTGCATTTGGGAGCTTTTCACGGCTTGTGCATGCTCCCATCCGCTTCAGGATTGACCTTGGCGTGGTGTAAGTATAATATCTGCTGCATTTTTAACTTCCCCTAAAAAATCGACATCATGTCAGCCCCCTATCCAAAATGGCTTTTGGTATGGCGTAGTTATTAATTTTCGCAGGATGGCTATGGGTAGCCGTGCCAGATCGCTTGTAAAGGCTGTTATGTGCCGCGTATCAACCTCCGGCTGGACTGACTGAACTTGGCCGCGTTCGTGAATCACGGATCGGAATTATAGCCGAAGTCTCGTATTAAAGTGATTTCATACATTGAATTATGAGATGAATAAGCCCACTTCCTGCTTGGCTGGTGCGGTTTATTAAGCAGTTATTAATGCCAGTGAGTGAATCTGAGTTTTAAGTGTCTGCATGGCTATGTACAATAGGAATAAAATACCTTTTTTAAGCCACTGTATTAAGACCTATTTAAAAGGCGTAGGTGTGCTGTACATGTAATGCATTATAATATGATAATTTACAGGTTCCTATGATTAAGAAAATTGTTTAAAAATTAGCCACTGAGTAACTGTTTTTCCCCAATGCTGAAACTACATATCCCCCTGTTTGGGGAACAATGCACAATTGGATATACAATAAACACGCCATTGTCTGTTGCCGGGTTCAGGCAGCAACTGTGTCCGTCTTCCAGCGCTCCAGCCTGCTTTGTTTTTCCCGAATTCGCACATTTTTGGAAGTCGTCACCAGTTGCGGAGGCATCCAGCAGTGTTTTTTTTTTTTTTTTGGAACGGAGCGGCCTGTAGTGAAAGGAGATACTCGGGCTACACGACTGGGGGGAAACATGGGAGAGTGTGGTGATGTGCCCTCTCTGATCACGTTGCCTTGTGCTCTCCCCCCCTCTCGCCCGCCCACAGCCGCGCTGTGCTTCATAATAAGCGCACTGGGGGTGACAGCCGGCGCGCACCGACTGTGGAGCCACAGGTCCTACAAGGCGTCCGTACCTCTCCGAATCTTCCTGGCCGTTGCCAATTCTATGGCCTTTCAGGTAAATCCTGCATCATCTGTGTCTATACAGCGGGCGCCTCTCTAGCCACTGTGACCTATTCTCAGTGTTTATAGTTAATATCCTCAATGAGAGCTTATTGGACGTAAATGTCCGCAATCATAAAAAATTAGCAGCTTGCCTTCGCATACTGTCGCCGAGCCAAATGACTTGTCCGTTACAGTTTATTTGGTATTTCCACTTAAAGTGTTAATGGTGGTGATACTGCTGTACCCCCAAACTGTCGTTCCAAAGCTCAGTGATTTCGCTTTGGGGAAGGGGTATGGTGTGAATCTTTGAGGTGAGCCCAGTGCACTCTGCTACACCACTGTGATCGTCTGGCGGCGGCCTGTCCACGCAGAATGACATATACGAGTGGGCCCGGGACCACAGAGTTCACCACAAGTACTCGGAGACAGACGCCGACCCCCACAACGCTGTCCGCGGCTTCTTCTTCTCCCACATCGGCTGGCTGCTGGTACGCAAGCACCCGGACGTCATCGAGAAGGGCCAGAGGCTGGAGCTCAGCGACTTGAAGCAGGACCGGGTCGTCATGTTTCAGAGAAAGTGAGCATCCCCCGCCCGCCCAAGAAATGCCCAGTCACATTCATTCCGCCCTAAAGAGATGCTAGTAACTAGGGCAGTGTTGCAGGTTCGAATCCCACCCGGGGTGTCTGGCCCTCGCATGCTCTCCCCCAGCCACCACCAGCTGTCCTGATACATGCATTTAGGTTCATTGGCTATCTCTAAATTGTCCACAGTTGATCTGTGCCCTCTGTGAACAGCTGGCATCTCGACCTAGGTCTCTCCCCAGCTTTTTGTGCAATACTGGCTGGGATACTCTCCAGCTGACCTTGTATTACATAAGTGGTTGGCAGCTGGATGGATGTTTGATGCAATGGCACCTTTCTGTACCACTGGTTTTTCTTTGTCCATTGTTTTTATTTTTCTGCAATCGTCGCTAAACCATTAGCGATAGATCATGGATGGAATGAAACAGTCCCAGTGAATGCATAAGGCAGCATCGGTTGCCATTTTAGCCATATAGGGTCAACAATATGCTATCAGAAAGAAGCGTACAGCCTTCGTGCAGATTTCTTCCCCCTAATGCACCCGCAATGGTACAAAATGTTCCTCAGAGCTCATTTCTGTACTCTAAATTATTCTAAAAGGTGCATTTACCTACAGATACGGGTACAGGTGGCACAGCCCCAGTGACGAGTAATTGTCCCCTCAAATGTACAAATTGGTCCTTTTTTTCTGACAGTGTAGAGTCTGTTTATTTTATCCAAAAGCTCCCATCCAGAGCTGTAGCTCAATTACGAAAGACTGGGAAAGGCTGGCCGGCCCCAAAGATGGTGTCGTCCTGTCGGCAGGTATTACAAGCCCTCCATCCTCCTGATGTGCTTCACCATCCCCACGGTGGTGCCCTGGTACCTGTGGGGGGAGTCCCTCTGGCTGGCCTACTTCATTCCAGGGCTGCTCCGCTACGCGCTGGTGCTCAACGCCACCTGGCTGGTGAACAGCGCCGCGCACATGTGGGGCAACCGGCCGTACGACCAGCAAATCAACCCCAGGGAGAACAGGTTCGTCGCTTTCAGCGCCATCGGTAAGGAGGAGTCCGCCCGGCCGCTCGCATTCGCCCGTCTCGACAAGCTGGCTGTCGCAGGGCCTTTCAGAGCAAATCCAGCGTGTCGATTTCATCGAGAGCTAGACATGCGCCGACCTATTCACATGAAGCAGTTCAGTAATACTCAGAGTAAATGTGTATACGTCTGCAGGAATGTCATTGTCTTGACGTCAGTCTGGGTTTATATACTGTTTATATACTGGTTTATATACCAGCTTGTTGCAGATTACCAGGACTTTCAATAAAGCAAAGGGCACTCGGAAAATATAAACTAAATATAGCCAGTGGAATGCTGTTCCTTCAACCAGCACGATAACAATCTTAGTGCACATTAGTTTTTCAGTGTCTATAACATCTCATTTAATCTATAGCTTCCCTCTTAACTGGATAATAAACAGCAGTTACTTTAGTTTTTTTTTTTCTTAAATCACAAGTTCTATCTTAGATGAAGTTAAAGCACTTTGATTGGTCCTGCTTAAAATCAAATATGTCAATAAATCATAAAACTGCAAACTACTAAGTCAAACCACAAACTCAGTCCTAGGTATGAAACAAACATATATCTGGTACAGGGTGGTGAAAAACCTGGAGCCTAAAACTTAGTTTTGCAATTATTTATTAATCCGTGTCAGGCTTGGGGATCTGTCTTCACATGTAGAAGGTCGTGGTTTCACATCCCTTGGCTGACAGTAATCATATCACCACCTGGGCCTTGAACATCGGCCTTAACCTCTGATCCACGCTTGCGTGTATCTTTGTCTGTGGAAAATTCTCTGAATTAAGTGGTGCGTGATGAAATTAGACTGTAAATCAGTTTAAATTCAAGGTAGGTTAGTGTAAAACAGCAATGAAGTACATTTATTTATTCAGCAGATGCTTTTACCCAAAGAGACGTAGAAGTGTGGATCACGGTGCAGGATCAGTTCTGGGAATTCAGATTAATCTGCCAGTCACAGGATTCAAACATTTTTTGATGTATACATACATAGATGCATGCAGACTAAATATCTGCTAAAAAAATAGATTCCAGTTACAATTTTTGTGTGTGGCAGATTGGCTGCATTCGTGATTGATAAGCTCTACCGTGCAGAGTTTGCTGTTAACAGGCAACAGCAGACACGGTATATTAATATGCACTGGTGGAGGGAGCACAACGCCTTCTCATGACAATTGGTAGACTGAAAGGCAAAATCGGCCAATCAGATAGTGCGTTTTTATCTATGTAACTCCTGTTGCTAGGAGGAGTTTCATCACTGCCTTAAAACAAACTCGGATGATGATGACTGAAGTGCATGTTTATTTTCTAAAGATTCTGGTCTTTCCCAATTGTGCTGCAACCTCTGAATGACATAATACTTTAGTTTATTTAAAATAAATTCACTTATGGATGGAAAGATCTAATCTTTGAATGAATATATTGATTATATTGCGATATTTTCGTTATCTTGTTTAGTGAGACAGTGGGAGATGTTATCAGAAAGGAAATATTTGAACTGATGTGAACAGTAACCTGGAGGTGGGGGAGTGGAGTTAATCGTTATTTGAACAACGTGTAAAGTATCGTTTGCTTTTGGTTTCAGGGGAAGGATTTCACAACTATCACCACACGTTCCCCTACGACTATGCGACGAGTGAGTTCGGCTGCAAGTTGAATCTGACCACCTGCTTCATTGACTTAATGTGCTACCTGGGCCTGGCGGCGGACCGCAAGAAGGTGCCTCGGGAGATGGTCTTCGCCCGAGTACAGCGCACTGGGGACGGCAGCCACAGAAGCGGTTAGGGGCCTGTAGAAGTCGGGACGGGGGGTGGCACAAGCCCTTAAACTGACTTTAGAGGAAAAAAACGAAACAAAAGGCTTTTACAGTATAGTTTTGGGGGTGCTTTTCTGTTGTCTAGCTATAATTATGGCTTCCCGCCATTTCCGGAATTCTTAAGATTAATAGTAGCTTTAAACAGACCTGGACCTCTCTGTAATTCAGTTTAATTTCTCCATAACTGCTGCGTGAAAAGGCCGGCGTGCGGGCGACCGGGACCGGTGCCACAGACGTTTCGGACCGTTATGTGACGTTAATGTTACCGGACGTTGCACGGGCAACATACCGAACTTCTCAAGCTGCGGTTATGTGTAATGGAGAAATTAAATTCCATACTCAAGCAGAAATATTTATTAAATTATTCACCCCATCACACCATAGATTTTTTTTTAAAACTTGCAACAAAACGGGCAAATTCTTGTGTTGGCTTTGGTTTTTTTCCCCTGTAATGTGGGTCTCATTCAGCCAAACACCAAGGAGATTTAATTTATTGCCCTCCTTGTTGAAGTATCCTAATGTTTAATAGGATTTTTAAAATTCTACACTGGCAAGCACACTGCTGGGAGGTTAATGAAACTCGGAGAAGTCAGATCTGGATTTACGCTTTGTGTTTATCGTAAACTCAGCTGCTGCCGGTCTCTCGTTTTAACATTTCTGCGGTTTACGAAGAAACGGGATAAGCTGTTGATTACCAGTATTTTAAGGCCTTTTTAGGTTTCGGAGCAACGATTGACTAAAAGTGATGTGTAACATAGATGACATCTAAAATAAATGGTTGCGGGTTGTGTCCGATACGGTCAGATGAGGTTAGCGTGGAGGCCTGGACGATGTGGACAGTGCCCCCACATAGCTTGTTATGCATATGGCAACTCCCTGTAATGTGGGGATTAGCAATGGTTCTGGGTGAAGAAAGCCATTGGAATTATTTTGGTATTAACCTTTGTAAAATGGAATTGTGGGCGAATCTGAGTAACTTTTTTTGTTTCATGCTTTTTAAATGACTCATTTTGCACAAAAAAAGACGAAAGATAGGTGAGAAGATTGCGTCAATTTGCATATGTTGTTCCGACTTGGGATTCTCGATGATCTGGGATGCAGGGCAGCCAACCTGCCTCGTGCATCACTGGGCCGTCAAAAAAACACAGACACGCATGCTGCTATATAATGCTGCGTTCCATTTACCTCAGAGATCGGAAGTTGAAGCTGGGAATGACATTACACTCGAATTAACCGTGTTCCAGTACAGCAAGTCAGAAAGCCATTTGGCGATACTGGGGACAACCATAAATCTGACAGGTTATCCGGCTAAGCGAGAAATCCTGCTTTCTGAATCAGGCCCCAATATCACACAGTATTTTGTGCCTAAAAGCACCCTAGAAACATGTCCACAGGTAGACTAGGAACTTGGAGTTTTGAGTTCAAATGGAATGCAGCATAAGATATTGACACATTAAACGGAAATCAACACATTCCCAGGGAGGACAGGAAGTGAAAGCAACTGGCTACCAAAGTTTGAAATGCCTAGAGGTGCAAATTCAAAGGATCCAATTCCAAACGTGAAAATTCATCACCATGATCCTGTACTGGACAAGCAGTTACAGATGGATGGATAGATAGATGTAAAAATACCATGTTGTCATAATATCATGGGACATACCCATTTAGCTGGTTACAATATTTTGGGCTATTTTGCATGCTAAAAAATGTACACTTAGAAAGACTTCCCAGCTTCTCAACATTTTTCATTGGAAGCTGGAAGGGTGTAATGTTTGAGCCAATTCGAATGTGCCCATTGGTGTAAGAACTGCCCATTCAATCGGATCTCTCAAGCTTATTAGTGCAGTTCTGCAAGCCTAATTCTTCCCATATTGACTTAAAGGGTTTCATGAAGATAATCCATACTTATAAAACCTATATTACTTTGGTCCTTAGCAGTCAGGCCCTAATTAATAAGAATGGGTATTCATTTGTGAAAGCTATTTAGCTTACAGGTCTTTGTGCTCTTTCTTAGCTGTCTACAGTTCGGGGTGTTTTCGTATGTTTGCTAGGACAAACGTTAGGACCCCTTTTTGGTCGTCAGGCAAGGTTGCCTGTGAAGATGTTCGGTACATGGCACACTTGCCAAAAACACCCAGTTCTTGGGGGGGGAACAAAGTAACTTCACAGTCCCGCTACCAAGAGGATGATTTGAGTTTATCACAGCTATTTGTACTAAAAGCAAACGGGAGAGCCTAGCAATTCCACTCAATTCTCACTGTCCTACTGACGGCTCTGCGAATCAGTTGGGGAAGCAGGACATCTCCGAGAAAGGTCTAATTGAAAAGAGCTAGGTAAGCCTAATGCCTTATGACTTTAATCCATTCCTGATGCTGCATTTACATCTTCTAATGTAGCGAGACAGGTTCTTGTGGAGTCGAGAAAACACACCAATACAGAGCCATGGCCTGAGCTACTCAGTGGGCAACAAGATCGCTTTCGCTTTTTTTTTTTTTTTTTTTGTGAAATTTCCAAAAGGAGTGCCAATTTTTGTAAACTTTGAGAACGTGTTGCGGGAGGTGCGGAGGGGGGTCTTGCAATTCTGTTCAAAACTTTTAATCACAAAAGGTGCTTTATCGGGATGGCAAAGTCTTAGCTGTGAGCGAGGCACCCTCTCCAGCACTTAATGTACCCTGCAGCCACATAACGCCCATCCAAATATGGGGGGGGGGGGTTATTTATAATTCCTAGCATGTTAAAATATGTGTACTGTAGTTCTGGAGCAAGATTCAGAAGTATTTTGAACTAAACAATAAACTTGTTATTAAATGAACTGCATTGGCCTACAGTTTGCAGTGCAATTCGTTTTTTTTTTCCAGTATTCTCAAATTCTGAATGCCTTAAGAAACACAATTTGTCTGGCACATTTTGCAAGGAATATTGTATGCACTGTAATTGTAGCATTTTTTACTAGGTGAGAGACACTGTCTTTGTGTGTTGCAATGATACAGTATTTCTTTTTTTAATCAAATAAAAGATAAATAGCTCCCTTTTGTCTACTCTTTTTAAAATGGCAGTAGCTAAAGAGTAAAGTGAAAAGTAGTTATCTTTATATACATAATGTGATCTGGTGCCGGTTCTGACATACTCTCTCTGGATGAGGTAGTCTGACATTTCACATATGCCTCTAGAAATCAACCCGTGTGTCCCATGAAAAAAACTGCTTGCTTCACTGCTGTAACACTGCAGAGACTTCAGTGTATAAATTCAGTGTGTACTGTTAAATAGACACAGCAAAAAGCAGAATGCACAGTAAACAGTTTTTCCCCAGACTAGAGGACTGAAGACCAAAACCCCCATATTTTATATTACTATTATCTTTTAAGCAAACATCTTTTCAAAAACCATATGATCTATCGCCATTTAAAAGCATTGGTAGGGGTGTCTGTGGCAAAAGTAAAATTTAAGCCAAAGTCTGTCCAAATTCTGGTGTAAGTCTGCCCAAAGTCGCATGTAAGCCGCAATAAATAGGATATTAAAAGAAAAGCTAAATGCTGAGGGATTTCCCTAGTTAATTTGTAGTTATTTCCATTTAGATTATTCATTTATAGACTTTATATTTCTTATATCTTATATTCTTTCTGCCCTTGCAAATTGTGTCTGTTCCTTACATCATGTTCTTCGCCTGTCTCTTCCACCGTACTCTTACCAAGGCCGTCTGACTGCCTGGCTCCAGGAGTCTGTGTGAAGACCCTAGAAACAGGGCCTGCTTCCCTCAGCGGGGCAGACAGGCACGGACAGGCACTGAACCGGCCATGTGTACACATCTTTCTGTAACATCCTCATTCTGTCTCAATAAACTGCTTAAGCTTAAGGAACCTGCCTTATCATTCGACTCTGAGGTTTCACCAAGGAAATCTATCAATGCCATGTCTCCTAAAAATGCTGGTAATGAAATCCATCCATCCATCCATCCATCCATCCATTTTCTTTAACCACTTGTCCTGCTCAGGATCACAGGGATCCGGAGCCTATGCTGGTAATGATATTAAAATGGAAAATGTCAACCTAAAATTTTGGATTTTATTTCTGTTACACCCCAAAATTAATCAGCTGCTGTGTTTTACTAATACTGCTCATCTAGACTACATGGATTGTTAATATGTTAAAAAGTATAAAATGCACATTAAATTACTGTGTTTATAAAAGTTACTACTGATAAGTTGAATAAAAGGGATCTCCTATACGGCACATTTTTAAGTTTTATTTGCCATAATGTTCAATCACTGTACTGTTCCGAAACCTGTCTATTGAATCAAGTATGTGGTAAATATTTAATCATTTAAACATCAAGGAAAGACTTTTACACAAATGGGTTGAATATCTACTGTGTCGCGGTGACCTATCAAGGTCTGCCAGCTCACCACTCGTGCTCAGGACAGGGTATGCAATGGTAGCTGGGAGATAAAGCTAAAATCAGTCCTCTAAGGCTTTGTGGAAGCTGGATATGGGGCTCAGGAAAGTTGAATATCTTGTGTGAGAAGATTTAACTATAATGGGAAATGTCTATATTTCTCTAAAGACCTCTTCAGGAAATAAAGACTACTGCTGTAGCTTAAGGGTGAATAACGAGCCAATGAAGCTGAGAAAACCCTTGAGAAAAGTATGAAAAGGCTGGTTATTTTACAGTAGGGGAACTGAAACCTCAACAAAAGAGGTGTCTAAATCCGCACCGGGTCTTAGCAACTGTGTCAAAGGTGCCTCGCAGCTGAAAACTGACATCGTCGCCCCTATCTGTGTCACTGGAATGTTCAGACGTGACCAAAAAACATTTATCCATAACAAGAACCCATTCTGAATATTTTTTACTTAGAGAAGGACTTGGTCTGATGTTCCTGAAGCATTTCTCAGGACACGGTCTGGATACATACTGTGTGAGTGGTCTGGATACGTACAGTGTAAATGGTCTGGATACATACAGTGTAAACGGTCTGGATACGTATGGTGTAAAAGGTCTGGATACGTACAGTGTAAACGGTCTGGATATGTACAGTGTAAATTGTCTGGATACGTATGGTGTGAAAAGTCGGGATACATACAGTATAAGTGGTCTGGATACGTACAGTGTAAACAGTCTGGATACATATGGTGTGAATGGTCTGGATACGTACAGTGTGAGCGGTCTGGATACGTACAGTGTGAGCGGTCTGGATACGTACAGTGTGAACAATAAAGTAAACCTGCATCCTGACAGTGGGGCCGTGCCAGGGTCGGCTCACCACTGGCCTGTTGCAGCACAAAAAGGCGCCATTTCAGGACAGCGCTGGGGGCACCGGGGTTGATATTTAGAAAGGATCAGGGAGTGGGAGCAGCAACCTAAAATCTCAGCCTACTTCTGTTTTAGCACATAAAGCCACCCTCTCATGGCGCGGTATGACGACCAGGTCCCAAAGGCCCCGTTTCCTTCCACGGAGACAGGAGGCTTTGTTCCAAAACCATTACGATTGTCAGTCCCTTTGGCACGCCCTTTGCACTGTCACATGGGAGCTGATAATCTTGTGCAGTATCCACCTGACAATACAGGCTGGCACACACAATGCTTGCAATACTACTGAAAATACACTAGGGGGCCACTCTATCGGGTACCCACCCTAAGACCCAGATTTGGCTTCAAAATCCACAGAACTGCCTCTGATTGGGTGTTCTTTTTCCATTTTGTCCATTCTATATAAACACTAGATGCTGTAATTCATGAAACTCCCAGGGGAGGAGCTGCTTCTGGGATGCTGGAACAACCACATCCATCGACAAACAATTGCACCACATTCAAAATCACTTGGATCACATGTTTTGCTCACCGGTACTGGCGAAGCCTCAAGGTCTTGTTCTGGACCAAGCAATTGTAAGGAAGAGAAACAAGTAACCCAAATATTATAAGTGTCAAGGGCTGAAACTTGACGTTAAAACTCAGTTATGTTCCCTCACAATCTGTTTTAATTAAACTGCACTGGCGCTGATTTGAGGATGGCACAGGTCTGGGGATGTGAACCCCACCCTGTGTGTGTGTGGAGACTGGAGGTTCTCCCTGTGTTGTGCAGCGTCCCTCTGGGTGTTTCAGTTTCATCCTGCAATTATGTGGATTGGCATCTCTAAATTGCCCGTGGTGTGCCAGCGTGTACTGTGCAAAGGTGTACCCCGCCCTTGCTGTGCTACTGGGGATAGGCTTCAGTCCCTCCTGAACCCCTGTACTAGGTCAGAAATCTGAAAATGGATGCATGTTTCAGACATATTATTTTAAAAGTAAAATGGCTATGTGCACCACCCAGATATGAACAATACATGACTCGTCTACTCATGCAACTTATAAAAAAAAACAAAACAAAAGATGACTCGTCTCCTCATGCAACTTATAAAAAAAAATGACCTGGAAAGATTATCTTCCGCCGTCGGTGTAGGAGAGCCGCTTGTAAACGTGCCATGTGGTCACCAATTGCTGCAATTCCGGTCCTGGTTAATCACAATGGCAAACGCAACAGCCGGATAAATGCCAGTGACATCAGCGTTTTCATTGTACGTCTCGTTCATTTGGATCCTCCGATGAAACAATCTGTGAATGTAGTCACATGCACCTTTGGAAGGTTCTGCAAAATGTTCAAAGCCCTTTCAGGGGGAAAAGCTGTATCTGTTACATATTTTGTTCCTTTACTTAGATTGTTGAAATTGAACCTATTATTTTTGGTTCAACGTAAACCACCCGGCCAGACTTCACGAAACGAAGAAGCGTGCTATACGAGGGGAATTAGACTCAATTATGCATAATTATAAACTGCATTCTGGGACAGAGTGCGCCCGTCAGCGCTCACAGAGGTATTAAATGTTCTGCTTACTCCTAAATCAGATCTGAGCCTAGCAGCATGTGGTTTCTGCGGGAGAAGTCAGGAAACGTGGTGCCTGGTCATGTCTGTGCTGCAGATCGACGCATCTGCCATCGCCTGTGAGTCATCTCCTTGACGGAGTTACGAGTGATAAATTAGCCAAGGCGTAGATTCGTCTTAACCGTATCATTAACTTTATTTAGGCTGTTGAAGATATGTCGTGGGACTAGTCGGTTTTTTTTTAATATGTTTTTTATTTATTTTGGGGGGTGGGGTGGGGGGCGGTAAGCGCAGTTGCACAAAGTGTTCCTTTCAGAACCAATTGCCACGTCTGCTTTTGACTGCTTAGGTTTACGGAACAGATACCAACCCCGAAGACATCACATGCGCGAAGGTGTAGAGTTCCGCGCCACCGTCAAGTTTAACTCAATGGCTAGACGATACAAAAAAAAAAGAAAAGGAGAGGTGCCGCCCCCAAGTAGCCGGGCAGCCACAATATAATGGCTCTGGACACACCTACCTGCCGAGAGGTGGCGAGGCCTCCCATTGGTCCTTAAATCCTCTTGCATCCTTCCCATTGGTCCTTAAATCCTCTTGCAACACCCGCCGTCCATCTCCGGCGAAGTTCGTTGATTACGTCACCCGGGCTCTAAAATAACGAGAGGTAACTCGGGGTCAAACCTTCTACGGCTAAGTTCAACAGCTGCAGCGGCGTACAACGTCTGATCCGGAAGAGCCAATCAGCAGCGAGGCCGCTACTTGTCTGATTCGCTCTTGGCCAATCCCGAGAGGGGTTTTCCCAAAATGTACTCTGTGATTGCAGTCTTACGAAGTATGGCACCCTCTTATTCATTTAGTATCGTGTTTACTGAAATGTGACAAATTTTATTAGAAATTTCACAACATCCTTCCAGAAACTCGTTGGTCCTGCATTACGAGACGCCTACCGTTAATGTAACGTGTATCACAGCATTATAAAATGTAGAACAGTATATATGTGATACTGTAATTGTCTAAATAAGCGTTTAATCCTATTTAGTAGAAGACAATATTCAACACTTTAGATCACTATTGCAAACAGTAAAGTAGGTCCTTCCCCCGATAGGCGGCATACAAAACGAAGAACAGGCGTAAATATACTCATATGACTCAAATGAGTCATACATTCAAACATCTACTGCATTAAATATGAATGAATGAATTGAATAAATATTTGTGCGTTTATCCACGTTATCTCTGTTAAGGTTGGTCTTCTTAAAATTAGGTTCTGAGATGTTAAAAGCAGAAATCAAGCCCCTCTTTCCAACTTGCATAAATTTCCGCTGCACATTGAGAATCGTTAATACGGATTCTGCCGCCATCTAGCAGGACATTATGTGGAAATGCCGTTAAAGGTGGACAGGCGCTGTCAGTCCGGACGTTGTCCTTATAAAAACTGGACAGGCTGTACTGCGTTACAACACCGGTTTATTCACGTTGTTTTATATAATCGGTAGTTAGACGAAAGTTTATCGCACTACAAGAACCCAATCACAAAGACTCGATTGGGACCATATTTTGAGCTCATTGATTAATTTTGGAAATTTCTAAGCTTGATGCTTTTCCCCCATTGGTATTGTGTAATTTATTAGATTTGATAGGAGGCCCTCGTATTTTGTTGTATCATTTATTGGCTATATTGAGCGCATTTACAAGCGCGTATTTGACAGACCGGTCATTTTGGACCAGTTATAAGCGACAGGTCAGAAACATCAAGTCAGATTAAACGCGACTGGTAGCCTTAATGGGGATTAACTCTAACCAGTCCTTAAAATCATTTAGGAAAGAGTTTAGTAAATAGCGACTCAACCGTTATAACACACATTAAATACAGCACTCACTTTTTTAATTAGACGACGCGGAATGTTTAGACATATATATTATTTTCACGTGGGTTTTAGATCTGGAAACCATGGTAATAACCAACGTTAGGAATATCCATATCTAAAAAAACATATAGCCTACATCTAAAAAGCTGACTACGAAATGACGTTTCGTAAAAATACCTAATATAAATGAATTATCGAATCCCAGCTCGCAGTTTCAGTAGTAAATAATTTGCCAAATGTTTTTCAGACACTTCAATTTCAGTTTAACATAAGACGTGAACATTAACGACAGACTGTGTTGGAGCAAACTTATTTTATTTGAAAAAAAAAAAAACTTTTTAATTGAATATCATTTTGAACGATGAATAGCGTTTCCCCCCCACAATACCATTTAAACATAGAGCCCACTTATATTTGACATATTTTTCGGAGTCCGATTAATTTTTACATACGCTATTTTTGTTTTAACAATATTTTAATATTTTTTTTATCCCTCACCCGAAAATTATTTATCTTTATTAATTTTTATTTTACATATCGTTTATTGTATAACCTCTTCTCAAATCAGGGAACATATCTTTATTCTGCTGTTGTAGAAATTCTTCGCTTAGAATTTTTTTAGCAAAATATTTACAGTTAAAATTAATATTTGCAGCTTTTCTCCTAACTTTTTTTTTTCTCATAGCGCATTCAATCATGTTGATTTCTGTAAATATACAGCAAGCTAAATAGTATCCTGTAATAGTTTAATCATAATGGCTGGATCTACGGCTTAACGCCGGAACAAAACTGCCGAGTTACGAATAAGTTACAAGAAATTGTCAAATTGTAAGTTTAATCAAAATCTGTCCATGTTTATATAATTATGGAAAAACACTGAATGGAATGGGAAATTGCGGTGAAGTTAACGCAATACACGACTTTCTTTTCATTAAGTAGAGATTACTAAAGATGCTTTTCATTTACTCAAAATATTTAAAAATATGGATCAATTGTCGCTGAATCTCAAAGAATTTCTCGAAGATAAAAATAGTAGTTTATTTGAAGTGGACAACTGATGTTTTTATATTTAAAGAAAAGATTTAAAGGAGGATATTCTTACTGAACATTTTTTATTGTAGGGTAATGAGTGGCATTGCATCTCATCAAAATGCCAACGGATTTTCCTTAGGCCTGCGCCTTCAGGGTAATGGCTTCACAAAACTACATATACAAACATGACGATTTTGACATAACAGTCTACGATACACGAGCAGTTCTGCAAAAATGCTTCCCCAGAACAGTACAGAATATGATAACCCTACACTTAAACGTGCCATGCCTACCATTTCGGCTGGTAAAACCGGTCCGCCTTGAAGCTAATATGCAGCACTTTAAATTCATATTCACGTAATTACGTCCATGATTAGAGTGCAAATTTATAAACAGAATGATTACGCGGGCCTGCATGAAAACCGACTCGGGTCGATGTGTAAATGCAGATTTTGGAGCAAGTCTTGTGGAAACCAGCGATTCAGTGTCTTCAAATTAATTTGTTTCAGGAGTTGGCATGCAGAGAGCTCTTCCCTTGTGTTTTGATTTCAAGAAACCCAGGGTGCCCTTTTGATCATTTAAATCTTTCATGGGTACAATAGTTCTGATTGGCTGGAGTAGTTAGAAGGGGAAAATCTTTAGTTAAGCAGATAATCTCTTGTTGGGATGAGAGGAGCTCCATTTCAGCCCCCCCGGCCCCCACATGAGACCCCCAACCCCCTGGGATCTGCCTGTAGGTATTTATCCGGCCGGCAGAGACTGTCCGCCTTACCGCATGAAGACAGCGACACCGCTCCTCCAGGATGCTCATGTATTTGGATGTGTGCTACTACATTTTCATTTTGATGGCTCACATGAAGTCTTGCTGCAGCTGGTAAGTTTCTTCAGCGCTATGCGTACTGACAGAGCACTGTCAAGCTCTTTTCAACCTTTAGGCGTTGTATTTTATGTTTATACAGTAATATTCTATTTCGGGGGTTTAATAATTAAAAGATTCTGATATATTGATGCGAGATCTTGTTTGATATTTCACTCCAATTAGAAATTTCAAACTGATATTTCATAATAAAACCAAGCTGTAACCCTTGTTGCTGCCTAACCTAATACAGATAATTAAAGCAAAGCTCTTGGAAAATCTGCAACTTTGCTGATCCCAAATACAGGGAAACACTATCATTAAAGACGCAGTGACACATATAGGCCTAATAAATAGCCATAAAAGTCCATATATAGTTATATGTTATATGCTGTTCATTTTTTTTCTTTATTTATTGAAACATAATCTAATTCTGTACAGCCTCTGTACTGCCTCAGTCACAGAAAATGCTTCATCTGATAGATAAAAAAATCAATGTAGAAATGAGTCGTGGGCAGATATGTTATTGTTGCAGCAACCACACCACCGTATATAATTCCAAATGTTTTGTAGCCCAAATATTGCCTAAGTCCGTTTTCTTTATGTATAACCCTATTTTACCACACGAGGTCGAAGCCGCGATATAACTGCTGCAGGCCTGTCTTATACAATAAGCCTATCTCCCCAGCGGTTTTCATATTCGAATGGCCGAAGCCGCGATATAACTGCTGCAGGCCTGTCTTATAGGCCTATCTCACCAGCGGTTTTCATATTCGAATGGTTCGTCTAATGACTGGATATTTCTCTATGATGACCATTAATCATATTTATTTTATTTTTCATACCTACTGAGTTTGGTAGAACCTTTTTAAAATGATGGATTTTCGTAAGTAGGCACTTAGAAGTCTAACGACTTAAGTTCTACAGGTTATCATTAGGGCTATTGGCCCTCAGTGGATAAAAGCATTAATACAATGTCAGGATTTTTTTATTTAAGTGTAATACATTATATAAATAAATAAATGTTTTAAAAGTATCCGGCAAATAGTTATTAAAACAAGTCAATTAAGTCAGCCACTACATATGTTTTGTTTATTCTAGATATTATATTACCGTTAAATATAAGTTATCCTATACCTTTAGATACAAAAGTTATTTTACAAAATTGAATAAGATCTTGTGGTATTATAAATTGTTTCTGCCAGCTGATCATCTGCTCTCTCTGCTAGGTCGGTGAATAACTTCCTGATGACTGGCCCAAAGGTAAACTTTTTAAAAAATTCTACTTCCATGCTTGAGGTTAGTAACACGACCTTCCCACGCCGTTTGTCAGGGCGAGCACATTTCGTACCATGTCTGAACTTGACAGCTAGTGAGTGTCAGACACTTCAGCCACAGCCCCATGAACTTAACCTGAATTAATACATGCGCAAAATAAAAACTTTTTGTTATGGTCGGGACCTTATATGTACTTCTTCAATTAAAACTTGTATTGATGTGAAAAACAGGCTCCAAATGGAAACCGTGTTACGGTGGGTGGTCACCATCAACATGCAGCGTGATGTGGGGCGGGTCAATCACGTTAAAGACGCTTGAGAAAAACAAGTGTGTAACACTGAAATAATCAGAATAACCCCGGCATTCACGTCTAAATTAAACCTTTCCGTAGTGCGTGTTGCAAATTATAACTGGGAAATTAACGACCGTTCAATTTATTCTGAAAGGAATGTTTGATCAGTGCATATCTAAGAATTATATTCGTAAGTGATAACGTATTGCTGATAATATGAAAATCATTGCCAGTTATACGCTCCGAAGTCACACACTAGAGTTATTCTTGCAAAATTGGCTTGTTTCCTGCCTTGTGCCTGTAGTATAGGCTTCAGACTCCCCGGGACCCTGAATAGGACAATAGGATGGATGGACATGAACGTTTCAGACTCATTTAATATTTCGTGTTATTAAGCATTTTGTTTTGCTGAGTTTTAACTTGTTCTTATGAAAATCACATTTTCTGACAAATGAAAAACTAAATGATCAGCATATCATTGGGGAAGCACCGTGAGGGAGACATGCATGTAAGGCAGTAATCCCAGCTGTCTGTGTCACACCGGCACGTCGGGGTTCGGTCTGCGGAGCCTTCCATGCAGGCATGTGACTGGCTTTAACCTAATCTCCATGCCTTTGTTGGACTGTCATGGCAGTGGGTGGGGGGTGACTTTGTTGTTCTCTTTGAATTGCAGGCCTACTTAATCTACTCCAGCAGTGTGGCCTCGGGGGCTCAGAGTGGCATCGAGGAGTGCAAGTATCAGTTTGCCTGGGACCGCTGGAACTGCCCAGAGAGAGCCCTGCAGCTGTCGACGCATAGCGGCCTCCGCAGCGGTACGAGCCGCCGCCCCGCCACCGCCCCGCCGCCACTGGGTGTCACTGTGCCAGTGTGGGCTGACTTGGCCCCCAATATCTGGATCCAGAGAGGCACTTTTTAATAGCAAGCAGTTGTGGTCATCAGCTTTACTATTGATGCTTTGTTGATGTGATACCCGCCCTGTGACCTTGGTGGTGGCGCCTATCACCCCGGTCACTGTGATTATGGACATCTGACACACGGCAGAGTCACTGTAATGCAATTCCTGCTTGCTCTGCAAGTCAGCATTTAGAACAACGGTGCCTGTGCAGGAAGTGCCTTAAATGCATGGATTATTATAAGGGTTTTTGCATGTGAAGAGTTAAAAAACAAAACATTACACAGCAGCTTGTGGTTTCTGTTTTATGCCCACAGACAATGTGCAATCACATTTTTTTTACTCTATTAATATAACAAAAAATATGGAATTCCAAAAATGTTATTTAGTGGGTTTGTCACCAAGGTGAGTAGTTCGGGTCCAGAGAGCAAAAGTCCAGACCAAGATTTTGTTTAGACCAACCAGCTGAGTACTCTGTGACTCTGACTCTTTATGCTGAACTGGTTGGTTGAAACAAAATCTTGGTCTGGACTTTTGCTCTCTGGACCTGAACTACCCACCTCTGGTTCCTCAGTGTTGATCACTGATGAGTCGATTCGGTAGAGCGTGGGTACGGTTGCCACTGCTGGATTTCAGCTCTGTCCCAATGAGGTGAGGTTGCACACAGCCCTAACTGAGGCCTCGCCCACAGCGAACAGAGAGACGGCATTCGTGCACGCCATCAGCTCTGCTGGGGTCATGTACACGCTGACCAGGAGCTGCAGCCTGGGTGACTTCGATAACTGCGGCTGTGACGACACCAGGAATGGACAGCTGGGTGAGCAGCCGAAGCTAGTGTTTCCCAATCCGCTCCTCGGGGACCTTCCTTCCCAAGGAGCTGGATGGGAGCAAAAATGTGGACTATGTGACAGGGAGCTGGGAGGGAACGAAAACTTCTCATCTGTGGGTCCCCAATGACTGGGTTGGGGAACACTGACATAAGCCTGTCGGATGGCCATGTTGTGAGTAGAGATTTTTGCACTCCTCAGGGAGGGGTTGGACACAGTTGGTACAGTAGGATCATTGTGAACAGTGTGCAAGGATCAGAACTGCTTTTGTTAAGTTTGTCACAAATGTGTGCGTGTGCCCTGTGATGGGTTGGTGCCCCATCCTGGGTTGTTCCCTGCCTTGTCTCTGAGGCTCTGCACCCCCCGTGGCCCTGAATAGGACGAGCGGTTTCAGAAAATGGATGGATAGATGGATGGATGGAGGTTTGTCAAAAAGACTCACTGATTTGATAATTTTTTTCATGATGTCTCTTGCTTTTGCAGAGAAAATATGAAAGATAGTTGGACTACAGAGTGATTTGTATCTGAGTATTATGATTAATACCCAAGCATTTCGATGCAAACTGAGGCAAATTCCCATTCAACTGAAAGAAAATCATTGCGCTGAATCTGAAATAAACTCGTTTTCAAATCAAATTCTATTTCTGTAACTACGAAAGGCACTCAAGTCTTCAGTTTTAAAGAATCTATCGTAAACGCCACTGGACCTGCGTTGGATAACATCAGAGCAGGTGGATTGGGAACCTCGGTTGTGTTTGGTGAAACAATCCCTTACAAATGTTTTCCTGGCTGCAGGTGGCCAGGGCTGGCTCTGGGGAGGCTGCAGTGACAATGTGGGCTTTGGGGAGACTATCTCCAAGCAGTTCGTAGATGCCTTGGAGACGGGTCAGGATGCACGCGCAGCCATGAACCTGCACAACAACGAGGCGGGACGCAAGGTAGGCACCTCCCCCGAGGCCGCTGAGTGCTGGGCGGCGGAGAGGGACCGGGGCGGAGCGGCTTCAGTGCTGCGCGCCGTCTGGACCCTGCAGTCCGCAGACAAAGGTCACGGCGACCCTTCAGAACAGCCGGGGAGCTAAAGAGTTTATTTTCCGAACGGGGCCGAGTGGTTGCCTGTAAGAACTCTCATGGTTTAAGGTGGGGCCCGAGATTATAAATCCCCACGAGGCCACCAACAGGACGCTGAATGTAAAGTGCCTTTTTATCATTTTTTTTTTTAAAGAAACACGGCTTACCACCCAAGAGTCCTATTCAGGGCCTTATAAGCAAGGTGCCACTCATGCCTATAACAGTGTGTGCGCTGTACCAGAAGGCTCTATTTACTAGTTTTGAATGTCTTTTATGATAAGGCCTCGACTCAAGATTCTTGGGACCAGTGGTGGAAGCCTTAATTAGAAGACCCTGGGAGGCGTACATTGCAAAGGTCCTGTATTATTTGGGTTTTAAATAAGTGTTTAGTTTTTTATTCTTGCAATGAGGATCTTATATTTGTGCTGGCCTTTGTTGGCATGTAGAAACCCATGGGGATCACTACAATATCATTGAAGTGTCCAGCCTCTTTCCACAGGTTTTGTGGGATTCCAATAGCACCTGGAACATCATTGAAACTTCATCATTGAAGAAAAAAAAAAAGAAAACTAAAGGCTTGTTTCACTAGTCAAAAGACCTTCTCATAGCAGAACACACACCGACAATAGCCGTGCTTAACACAGGGAGCTCTTAAGGTTTGAGTCAGAGTAACTTTGGTGCAAAATATCGGCGAGAAAACAAAATCGTCCCCTTTTATTCAAGTGACAGCTGTGTTTTGGTTTGGAGTCGAATGATGTTAAGTGGCTATAAAGAAAGAGGAAAATTTGTTTTTATTGAACTTCCAGATCACTTGTTCCTTCACTCCTACCTTTTGTTGGGGTGGGAGTGGAGCGTGTAACTGCTCTGGCAATTTAAAAATTGCACAAATTATTAATATTAATACAATTATTTAAAAAATCCAATTTACCATCTGTGGTCACGGTTTTCCTGTTTACTCTGGGTAGAGCTCATTCAAACTAGCACCAAGCCTAAAACAGTCAAGCGTTTATTTGGTAATACTGGTTGTTATTGTCTGGGGCCATGGGCAAATTTTTATACCTTTTATTATGTCATCACTGAACTGGCTGTGGGTGGATTAAGAGTCATTATTAATGATGCTTGTTTCAGTAGGAGTCCCGGTACATGCCAGAAAGGGGATCCGAGAAACCTTTTAAGTTCTGAAGAAATAGAGAATTAAAATAAACCTTATTTGATTCAATATGGTCGTTTTTTGAAGAAAATGACAAAATATTGCTTACGGGGGGGTTCACTAAAATCTTTCAGTATATGACTACAATTGGATTTATTATGGGTTAGAGGGTCAGGCTATGGGGAAGTTTCCGGAGCACATATGGCGATGGGGATGCTGAGGGACTGGAC
Organism: Petrocephalus schoutedeni; assembly: GCA_026780765.1. Taxonomy (NCBI): domain Eukaryota; kingdom Metazoa; phylum Chordata; class Actinopteri; order Osteoglossiformes; family Mormyridae; genus Petrocephalus; species Petrocephalus schoutedeni. The sequence goes on from JAODKL010000041.1 coordinate 8,553,698, forward strand.
TTCTTTGGTGTGTTCACAGCAGACACCCTGACCGTGGAAGAGCCAGTCCTAAACGTCCATCTTTTCAGAGCAGAGCGCTGATTTGTCGGGTGATTGTCCGTTGTCACCGCAGGCCGTGAAGGGTACCATGAAGCGGACCTGTAAGTGCCACGGCGTTTCCGGGAGCTGCACCACGCAGACTTGCTGGCTGCAGCTGCCCGAGTTCAGGGAGGTGGGCAACTACCTGAAGGAGAAGTACCACCGGGCCCTGAAGGTGGACCTGCTGAAGGGGGCGGGCAACAGCGCGGCCAGCCGCGGAGCCATCGCCGACACCTTCAGCGCGATCTCGCGCAAGGAGCTGGTGCACCTGGAGGACTCGCCCGATTACTGCCTGGAGAACAAGACGCTGGGGCTGCCGGGCACCGAGGCCCGCGAGTGCCTTCGGAAAGGGAAGAACCTGCGGCGGTGGGAGAGGCGCAGCTGCCGGAGGCTGTGCGGCGAGTGCGGCCTGGCCGTGGAGGAGCGCAAGGCCGAGACCGTGTCCAGCTGCAACTGCAAGTTCCACTGGTGCTGCGCCGTCCGGTGCGAGCAGTGCCGCAAGACTGTCACCAAGTACTTCTGCGTCAAGAAGGTGGCCGCCGGGAGCAGCGCTGGGGCCGGCCGTCGGAAAAGCTTCCGACTCGAGAAGAGGCACTGAAAGACCGCGACCGACCCTCCCGAACGTCCGCGAGGCGTAAATGCTACCGCTCGCCCCTTAGCGCGTTTCCGTTAGGACCCGGGGCGCGCCATTCCAGGGCTACGACAGCCAGCATGGATACAATAAGCCACGTCCGAGAAAGAGGCGTAGATAACGCGTGTAGATTTTGGGAATTATAGCTACGGTAGAGCATGTAGAATCCAACGAAATGTTAGCGTAGTGCTAGCCGTGTCTGTCTTTGTGCGTTTCCCTAAAAACGAAGAGCGAGCGTCTTAATTCGCTTTGATAGGCGCCGGAAGCAGGTGTGCGAGTTCTAGACTTTTAAGTGTTAGCCAGCCCTCTTGGAAATAGAAAAAACCCACAACAGCTTAACAGGGGTCCACACATCCAGTATGTGTCGACCGTGACTCACGTTTGGCATGTTCGTGGCCGCTTTTTAGTGGTTATGTTGACGCAGATGACTGGATGGCCATTATTGTATATTGGCTCTGATTTCCGTCATCTACCGTTATACTTCTGTTCCTCACTGGATGTAAAGATGTCAGCCAATTTCAATAGAGCATAACAAAGTGCGATCACGTTTATCAGGGAGACAGTCCGCAAGTTTATTTCTTTTTCTTCCAATGGCGGTTTTATATTGTACATAAAATGAAGCACTTTGAACATTGTTAATTTATTGCCCATTTGTTCAAGCTTGTGTGTAAGTAAGTGTTTAGCGTAACCTTTTTCCAAGTAAAGAATTCACATTAAGAAAGCCTTCAGTTTTGAGGAGTATCGGTACACAACTTTCATGATTTTAATACAAGACAACCTAGCATGACATTAAGAGACATGGACATGGCGGAGATCTAGGGGGCCATAAAACGTATATCGGCATTATAATTAAAATTGCATCTGTATTTTTGTTCAAAATGTGTTTTATACTTATCAGGGCAAAAATCAGAACTACAAAAAAAAAAAAAAAACGTTAAATTAAGTATGGTTCTGTGATTGCGGCAGCACTTCATAAAAGGTACAAGCTTTCGTAACCTGCTGCAAATTCACGTTAAATTCGTCCACATTGTTCACTTTGGGGACAGATAACCTGGGTCAATGTAAATGGAGAAAAGGTTTAATTAAAGTCTTCCTTCCTTCATGCTTTTTTTTTTTACAACAAATGCCTCCCCCCCCCCACTCAACGTTCCTCTGAAAGAAACATCGGGGAAGGGGGTGGTGGTTTCTTCACTGTTTACTACAAGTTTAATTAACTTTCACAGGACAGAGAGAAGGCTTTGAGGGAGAACATCAAGCAAGTTGCCCTCGAATCTTCCTGCTTGATGTTGGATGCTAATCTTCTTTTTCACACCACCTTCTCAGGGGAGGGTGGGGGGGGGGGGGGGAAATTGTGGGGAAAACTTCATGTTGCCTGCATAGGGCTTCCTGTGGTTGTTTTATTCCCAGCCCACCTATTTGGCTCTTTTTAAATGTCCCTGTGCTCCATTTAACAATGAATGGCCAAGCTAATCAGCCCCCTCGGAAATGTGCCGATGCCGAAGAAGCTAATCCGCTCTCCACCTCCTTCAATGAGCCGTCGCCTTCAAAAGGACTTTGGGAACAGGCTTTGCAAGGATTCACACTGTTCCCTGAATAGAAGTTAGTTCAAGTATTGTGCCGGGACAAGTGGGTTTTATAAACAAATACTTTGCCTGCAACAAACCCACCTGCAAACGTGCCAACAGAAGACTAGCACGGAACCCAGGGGCCCTCCAAATGTGATGCGATCTGAAAAGGAGATTAGACCACTGCGGGCCGGGGCGCCTGTATGGCCGCCGCCGTGCTTTCCGATTATTGGACGAGGATGCACCTAATTTGTGGCCTATTCATCCAGAGCGGCTCAAAGTTAAAATAACGTTTCGTATCTTCCCTCTAAACGAAAAACGCGGACAGACAGGTCGGACAAAAGCGGCAGACCGGAGTCCGGCGTCTTGCCCGTCTTGTGGCTTTTCTCCCGTTTTGCTGGCCGGTGGCAGTTAAACGACGCGAGCAAATTAACGAGTCGGAGCGAATCGGTACGAATACAGTATTTAATATGAAAAATAAATGTACAATACAGAATGACAACACAGGCAAAAATAAAAAATAAAATAAAAAAAAAAACCGAGCATGTGAATACTTGTGCGAGAAAGGGAACGCGGCTAGACCAGATATCACTTGCGAACGCACTGACCCGAACATGGACTTCCTTGAGCTGTAAGACGAAAGTGACAAGTTTGCACGCCCACAGCACAGCGGGTGCTGCGTAACACCGCTGATGGGCGGGAATGGGGGTCTCAGTACTGTGTACCATAAAATACCAATAAGCGTTTCATTAAGACCGAGAAACGCTTGTAATTAAACGAGGGCCGGTTTGAACCAGCGGCAGGCGAATAAGGGAAAACTCATGCTGAGCTGGTGCCGCAGTGCAACACCCTGCTGGCTTTTTAACTGTCATACAAAACTTCTAATCCCGAGTAATATTCTAATTAGCGTTCAGGCAGAGGTCCAACCGAACGAGAATTCGAAATCACACTCTCATTAATGAAATGGGCCAGGCGGCGACGTGACATGAGAATTGGCTTAACGGCTAAAAAGCAAAGCTCCTCTACCTCACCCACGCGGGATGAAGAGCGGAGATTTGCATGCCATATAAGTGGCACACACAGGAAGGCTGACGGTATTGTGTGGGTCTTCGTTAAACTCCTTAGCGGACTCATAGCTGAACTGCTTCTAATGATCCGCTGGCCAGCCAATGGTGTGATTCTCTTTATAAAGGTGTAAAAGCGCACTTTAGTCACAGTGCTGTAGAAGTAAGGAGGACTGCATTGCAATGCTGGTTGTGGAGCTGAAAGACGGAGTGCTGGTTGAGAGCCGAAAGCCAGAGAGCCAAGGTGGAGCAAAGCAGCATGTCTGCAGACATGATTGGCAATTGACGATCAAGCTAACGGACGTTAGCATATCAAAACAACACTGAAGGCGATAGGCTTTTGGGAATTAGCACTAGAGCAAACAAAATAACCCGGGCCTCAAATAACAAAACAAAAAATATATAAACAAATTCAGTCAAGCCAGTATTCCTCCCCAGGCAGATAACTTCTGCACACATAACGGAAATTTGTTCCTTTTTTTTTGTTAAAATGCCAAGTTAATTTATTTTATTGGGATTTCATTTGACAATTCCGTGCTGTGGGACATTCCCCCAAACCAGACTGTAAATACTAAGGCCTTGAGGGGAGTGCACATTACACACTTAATGTTTGCACAAGTACGCAAGGGAAGCAGGCTTCTCAATGATCTCCCACAATGCCCCTCTCTCCCATGACTGAGAGGTCACATGATGCATCGATCTTGTCGGTTCCCTGAAATGCTCATTTCACCTTCGACATCCTGAAAACAAACAGTAAGACTCCTCTACCGCCCCTTCCCCAAATCCAGTACCAGACAGATCAAACACTTGCCAATGACCAAACGACATTCTTCCTTTCCAGAAAAAAAACTTACAAAACAAACAAACAAAAAAAAAGCCCTTGAACTGCACGCAACATGTTAGTCATAAAATAACGTCGCGAGTAATATTACAGATCTGCAGCATGTTGTCATTTAAAGCACCAAAGCACATTCCAAAAGCTTAGACGTCACGTTTAGAAAGTTTGGGGGATGTCTGCTGTTGGGGGAGGCCGTCTTAGACACCCAGCTTGTTGGCGATGGTCATCACCACCTTGAGGATGGGCATGAAGGCGGAGATCTCACTGAAGTTGCTGCTGCTGACGATCTGCGTGTGCACAGCCAGGGCGTGCTGGTACTCACGACCCTCGATGCAGCGGCTCAGCTCGTGGAGGCCGGCGAGGATGCTGGGCGAGAGCTGCGCGGGAGAGACGGAGTGCGGCTGTCAGAACGCGCTGGCGCCCCCTGCTGCCCCGCGCTGGAGCGGACGGCTGTCTGGAGTAAAATTGCTCACCGCGTGCTCCCTCAGCTTGTCGTACAGGTACTCCAACCGCTTCGCAGCGTCGTCCAGTTTCCGTTTCGTCTGCTGCGGGAGCGACCGGGTGACAGAATCGTTAAACTCTGCCTCTGCAGGACAGACGGAGGAGAGAGAAATCGCCTTCCCACGAGAGGCCCGGCTTACCGGGTCCGCCGCAGCCATCTGGCAGCGCTGCACCAGCCCGTCGAAGGTCGTCTTCAGGACCATATGCTCCGTGGGGATCTCTCGCTGCTCCAACCTCTCAGCCGGCAGCTGCTGGAGAAGCTGGAACAGCGGCAGGGAAAAAAAATATATATATAAAAATCGCTGCTATTAAACATCACCCTCCACCTGCACTCATTACACCGGGCCACAAAAACGCAGACCGTCTGGGGTCCCTGAGGAACACTGAAGTAATAGACCACAAATGTAGGGCACTATGTGTCAATAAAGCCTTTGCCAGGATGCTAGCGAGTTAAACCGAAAAGTGGCGGTGGCGCAGCCAAAGCTGAGCACCTGTATGCTGGGCTCTTGGGGGGCCCCCGGTGGTGCCTGGATGTGCTTGTGGGCCTGGGGGGCCTCGGCGGGGAAGCCCATGATGGGGTCTGTGATGGGAGCCGGTGGCGTGTAGTTCTCAGACAGCTACAGGGAGAGACACACGTCAGAGGCTGCTCTCGGCACCGGGTGGGAGCCGCAGCGCGGGTCGGACCGGCCGCCACGGACAGCTCACGGGGCAGTCCAGCCGAAGGAGAAGCTTTCATCCTGTAACGATCTATAGGTCGGCGTGTGTCAATGCAGAAAGAGAGTCGTTATTAAATACAGGAGGAAATGGGGAAGCCATGTACTATACTGTACTGTATTAAAAAACTACTGCAAAATTAAGTTTACATAGAAAGAGACACTTTAATAATCCCCAGAGTTAAACTTTATTTCTAAATTGAAACTATTTACTTTTTAAAAACGTACGATTTGACAGAATCTTATCCATCCACGCTCCTAATTCTTCAACGCAAAATCTAATTTTGCTCTTTCCAGCAGACAGACAGGCTGCACAATGTGCCAAGTTGACGTCTGATCAGTGTAGCCCCCCCCCCCCCCCCCCAATGCAAGGGAAACGGGTGAGAGCAAAAGAGGAGAGGAGAATCGGACCCGCTGGTCAAGAGTCAGCATCAGCACCTACACCCTGGGAGGGAGGGCAGCCCCACACACCCTTAATCCCCTCAATCGCCAAACCTACAGCTCCCTCCATCTATAAAATTAATTTCACAGGAAGGGACATGCTGATAAAGTATCACGATAAAAAAATAAAACCGTACAGGAGGCGAAGAAAACGAAGACGTAAAACAGGGGTCTGGGAATTCCTGGCTAATAGGATTTGTGGCTTAGGCATCCTTGACTTACAATAAGAACAGGGTGGGATTACCATGAAGGTACTGCAGGGCCCGTGAGGCAGCAGGACCGAAACCCCTCCTGTCAGCTCAAAGACATTACTTATGAATAGGTATTTAAATGCGTTTTGGGCTCCGGGGAACAAAACAGGGGGCCGTGGGGTGTGTGTGTGTGTGAGTGGGGGGTGCTTATCAAATAAGTCTGGAATACGGGTCTCTTAATTTACTAGTGACTTATTTAAAAAGTGAAATCTTTAACACGGGCCATTCCAGCCTGGATGGCGGAATTCCAGCCGCGTTACTAGGGATCCCGTGGTGCAGATTGCTCCTGATGTTGCGCGTCAAAAACGCCTTTGTGTCCCGAGCCGGCGCCGGGGGAAGAAAAGGAGCGTGTAGGAGTAGTGTGACTGGGATGTTTGTGCTGGGATACCTTTTTCTTTCTAGGACCTGGTCGCACCGTGGGAGGGTCATTCCAACCGTCCTGAGAGCCTGTAAAGAGAGCCGGGGGTGGGGCGGGGAGGGGGCGTTAGTGCCCTGACTATATTCACACAGCTCGCACGCAGACACACCAAAGGCCATGGACAGCCAAAGCAGAGCATGTGGTGTGTGCGTGAGCCACACGCTTCTAAAGGCCGTGCACACCAGTGGAGACTGTTAGGTCAGCGAAAGAGGCTGCAATCACTGTACGTCCTGGTCAGCGTTCGCTTTGCCAAGTTAATGCTCTGAAGTGACCTCGGAAACTGGAGGCCGCCGCGCGCCAGGCGAGGCCATCTCCAGGGTTAACTTGTTCTAAAGACCACAGTGATCGGTGCCAAAAAAGAAAAAAAAAAAAAAACCAAACCACAGTTATGGTGCAACTACGATGCAAGCAGTCCTCAAAAACTGATGCGATAATTAGCAGGCTTCAAGGGCGAGCCAGAGATTTGAGCAATATGCAAACAGCCGAGTCCAATTCCAAGTTACACAGGCGTGTCATCTGCCAACCACCCGACCAACCCTCATTCCAATTGCCCCTTGGCAAAGACGGATACGGCAGGTCCCGGTTAGGGGCCTTAACTACGTCACTGGGGGTATATCGCTCAGAATGCTCATGGCATCACATTTGCAAATTTGCTGATTTTCCCAGACGAGATGATGAGCGATTTTGGCCACACACACACACACACACGCACACACACACACACGCACACACACACACACGCACACAGGTAGTGACCAAACATGAGGTGATCAGTGTTTGTTTCTTCGTTGCCGTCTGTTGCCTGCTCAGCGTTTCCCAACCCGCCAGTTATCACCCTTGGACTCACTGCCTTGTGTACTGCAGCTCACAGACAGACACACAGATATGCCCCTAACACACACTCACTGCCTTGTGTACTGCAGCTCACAGACAGGCACACACAGATATGCCCCTAACACACACTCACTGCCTTGTGTACTGCAGCTCACAGACAG
>JAODKL010000041.1:8561292-8601279 GCA_026780765.1 Petrocephalus schoutedeni
CCGCCCATCTTCTAACCACGTGTAATGGACAGTGGTGATGGGAGGCCTGGAGCCTGTCCTAGCTAGCACAAGGTACAAGGCCGGGGGACACCCTAGACAGGATGCCAGTCCATTGCTAAAATGTGTACAATTTTAACAGAAATATAGATTATTTAACATGCAGAAAAGATTGTAGATTGCAACTCATTTATGCAAACACATCATGGTCCATCCAGTGTTGAGGGAAGTTACTCCCAAATGTAATCCATTATGGACAAGTTCAGGTCCAGAAAATACAAATCCAGACCAAGGTTTTGTTTCAACCAACAAGAAGCATATATAGTCACCGTCACAGAGTACTCAGCTGGTTGGTTGAAACAAAACCTTGGTCTGAATTTCTGCTGTCTGGACCTGAACTTGTCTATAATATATTACTTCTGGGAGTAACTTCCCCAACACTGGGTTCATCACATGTATTTAACACCATCCTAGGTTTTTGATACTAAATAATGTAGAAGAAATAAAGTATGCGACCCAGTGTCTGAATCCAGAAAATAAGCTGAATTTTAACAGTTATTGGAATGACACTCAAAGACCGTGTGAGAGAAGACAGCAGTCTGATGGCAACCGGCTGAAATGGTGCCTCTATGTCTCTAAGAAGATTGCAGTGGATTGGATTTGACTTTAAGCCAGCTTTTGAGGTCCACAAAGCATTAAACTTTAAATACCTTACATAAAGTCAACAATGAGTCTTATTATTTCTAGTGTGACAGGAGCCTCACAAGCTTCCGTGACAGACAGTTTTTGATAATTAGATTAAGGGACATACATTTAAACAATATGTGATATATTGACATATTGGAACTAAATATCTTAAAATAAGTCGGCAAATGAGGAAAGATTAATACGTATAGAAACACGGACATTAATCACAGCAATGACTCCTATGATAGAATACGGTCCATTTTCACAGCTATTTAGATATAAATGTAAACAATTTCAGTGTCCCAATTTCTTAGAAATCATTTCAAGATTTAGCAGGTGAATTCCTACAAAAACTAGGGAAGCAGTGAGGTCGAGAGTCGCGTTGCCATAAACTCCCATGCTGTTTAAAAGTCTCCGTCTCATTTAACCCCCAGGAAAGAGGGGGTAATCCAATAAGAGGAGCCTGAGATGACTTAGCTAGCACCGTGTTCCAAGAGCTACTCACCTCCGATCAGAGTCCCACAGTCACAAAGTACATGCATACATTCTGTGCGTTTCATCTCAGTTTTTGCAGCAATAACTTTTTAAACATGGTTGTGTACTGATATACACACCAACACGCACACGTACAAAGAGAGATGTGTCTCCGTCGATGTATGCTTGTATACTGTTAGAATTTGCTATTCCTTGGCTTTTAAAATGTGACTGTATGGGTTTCTGTCACAAAATGTAAACCTAAAATGAATAATGGATGAAATAAAGGTCTTATTCAAGGCGCCTGCCTCTCTCTGCCACTCTGGTGGCACCTAACAGCCCCCGGTCACCTTTCTACAGCTTCATTGGAGGTGTCACATCATTAATCAGAGAGTCGTGAAGAGGTCTGCCTGTTACACAATAGCTGTAGGGGTTAAAGGGAGATCCAGCAGTAAGAATATGACCCCCCTGGTGGCCTTTTTGTGGTGAATGGATTACCTGGTAAAGCTGGATCAAATGGGGCAAAGAAGATCAGGCAGGGGAAACAGACACACAGGTCCAAAAAGTAAAACTCCAGACCAGGATTTTGATTCAACCAACCAGCTGAGCAAGAAGAGTGACATTCACAGAGCACTTAACTGGTGGGTTAAAACAAACTACACACCCGTGGTTTCTGAGCAGGGCGGAGCTTCCACATTAACTGGCTACTCTCTGCCACTAGCACTGGACTGGACTCATCCAGTTCACATATACCCTAGGCACCTAATTCAGTGTTTCCCAAACCAGACCCTCCCATTTTTTCCAGCTCAGAAAACTCCAAAAAGGACCGGGTTGGGAAACACTGACCTAATTCACTCCTGGTTAAATACAGTATGCTGGTTCTTGTACATCGCTAGGGCAATGAAACAGTTAAAAGACCGGAAGAGTAAAACAGATGTTATATAAAATGAATTAATAATGTTCCGGAACATAAACCATATTGCCTGATTAATGGGCCTAGTTTCCTTTGTATTATTCTTTTGGACTATGATACATTTAGGCACTATCTCTTGGCCTGACCAAAAAAAAAAAAAAAATCCTGAAAAAATTTAACAATTTTTACTTAGACATCACGTTGGCTATGGGGCAGTAGTTGTATAACTCTGAGGCAAATGGACAATCTATTCTGTCCTATCATTCAGATATGACTAACAGAGCTAAGTAATGCATCTTAAACACTGCAGTGCTGTCCAACTTCTCCAGCATTAATGGCCTCCATCCTGACACAGCAAGAACAGCATCGCTATTGGCTATCTGCTGTTCTCCATGCCTTCCTGCTGGTGGAGGTTTTACTTCAGTTAGGCTGTAATGGCTTCCTGTATTGACAGGTAACCATATCGTAGACTTGGCTGGGTCCTCAGACACACTCATTTCCTCACACTTACTGGAAAACTAACAGCACCTTAGGAGAACTGGGCAGAGCCTTGATTGAGTGGATAGGGCATGGGTCTGTGAGTAGGTCTTGTTCCAACACTTTACGAGTGATTAAGATGCGCCTTTCAAGTGTTTTTCATGCAAGCTCATAAAACTGGTCTAAAAACACTCCAATTCCCAAAAGACTACACCTCACACTAACACGCACACACAGCCTCATAGACGCGTACGCACACATATTTATATAACTGCATTTATATAACTTATAGAACTGCACAACACAATTCTGCCTGAGGAATGTGGCGATCTGCCAAGACCTATTGGAAAACTGGATGCTTCAAGCGCAAGTCAAATTAGTCAAGACTGGTTTATTATGTTTTAGGGCAGGGGTTCCTGTTGGCTTTGGCTTCGGAGGGGAGTTGCTTCATCCAAGATGCATGGCTCTTCACCTCCATCTCGCCCTCCTCCACAGGAAACTCCAGCAAGAGCTCAAGTTAAGAAGAGCATAAAAAGAAACAAGCTCCTCTCCTATGTGCTTTGATTGAGAAACCATGTTACTGCATATCTAAATGAATAAGGAACAGACTGAGGTGGCCTGAAGTTTCCCTCCCAGAGGAAAACAAGCCATGAACATAAATATTTCATACTTGGACGCCAAATTTTCATTTGGTGATGGTGATTATTGATAACACCATGGACATTATAAACAATGTCATGTACATGAGCGCAAAAATGCAGAACAAAATCTGAAGTTTGATCTATACAAAAATCCTGGACTTCAAAAGGACTTCAAAGGAACATGTCCTCAAAGTAGTCATCGAATTCCTCCTCTCTAAAAAAAAAAAAAAAAAAGGGGGAAAAAAGACTCATTAATTTTAAAACATCATCACTCACAAATCTAAAACACATGCTGAATAGTATAAACAGTGTAATTTTAAATCTGAAATCCACTCTCTTCTCTACTGGTACTGGTATTTAATGGTACTCGTATTCACACTCACTGCTCAAAATGTCATACACACAATGTTATACTGACCATTATAATGCATTATGAAGGTATCAATAGTGCACTATAGATGAAATCTTCATTGGAGCTTAAAAAGTAAGTATCAACACTATAACGCCTTATGAATATTGAGAGAATATGCTGTAATGCTTTATTAATTATTATACCAAAAATTATAATGCATTATGAAGGTGTCTATAGTGCATTATAGCTTTACGTAAAGAGTTACTATTGTTGTTAATGAGAGAAATGTTACCAAGACATGATATTTGTTGTGTAGACGTGTGTGAGACTCGCCTCGATTTCTCCTCTATGCTGGGCGCTGGACCCTTCCAGTGGTCTGTCTCTGAAGAGGCCTCATCTTCCTCAGCCTCCTCCTCCTCACTACACTCTGGGTCTGCAGCAGGAAACACTTTGTTAGCATGGCATGGAGTGATGATTAGTCCTACCAAGGTCCTCTGATCCTCTGCATATTTTATCAGGCCCAGCCAAAGACTGACCTAAAGGAAGTCTAAGCCAGTAAATGTCACATGTCTGGTGCTGCTGGATCAGTGTTTCCCAGCCCGGACTTCAGAGACCCCCCCCAGACAGTCCATGTTTTTCTCCCTTCCAGTTCTCAGCAAAAAACGTGGACCTCGAGTACCGGGTTAGGAAACACTGTTCTAGAGGAACCATGCTCTTGTATACTGAAGGAAACGGCGGTATTAATGAGTAACACTAAACATTTGGCATATTTCCAGCAGAGAGGCACAACAATTAAGCCACAGGGGACTTATAAAGGGCAGAACGTAAAACTAGAAACATACGGCATCATAATTACAGAGCTCAACACATCAGTGTTCAACCGCACACCATCTGGAATTGAGCCAATAAAAAACCAGATGTTCCTTGAGGACTTCCTCTACCTTGTTGTTTGTTCTCTGTGAGGTTTCCACAGTTCACACTGAAAAATTCAGTCAATAGTCCTAATCGGCGAGGACTTTGAATGTACTTTACCTTCGTCAGAAGCTTCAGAGTCTTCTGAGCTTGTGGTGGTAGAATGTTCTGTGTGGGAAATGAATACGTGACAGTAAGTACGCTTCGTGACAGTAAGTACGCTTCGTGAATGTCGAGGTAGATGCCGGAGTAAGACTGCTTTTGCGGCAATAAGTAAGTATCTGAAGGAAGGAAGAAAACTAAGGAGAAGAAAAAGAAGGAGATGACAGGGAGAAGAGTATACATACATTATATATATAATATAAATAAAAAAAAATACACATGCATGCACATTTATATATATACACACACACACACATATATATATATATAAAGATTTGTACATTTCATGTATATACATATATACACAATTTGCACATATATATATATATATCCGCACACACATACATATATGAATACAATGATGGAGAACTGGAAGGGAGAAAAAGAAGCAGACAGTGTAGAGAGCAACACAGCACTGTGCAATAACATGGGAGTCAGCATCTGAGTTACGCAGAGCACAGTTAGGAGAAGCTGAGAAGACATTGTCCTGCCTTTGCTCTTCCGCCTGCGCTTCTTCTGCCGGGACGACTTGGCTCTTTTCACCTCCCTCTTCACTTCGGCTTTTCTCCTCTTTTTAGCTTTGACCTCCTTCCTCCTAAAAAGGAATTTAGGAAGGTTCACGTTGTAGTAAAGCTTTTTTTTTGAGAATGCACTAAAACGCGGAACATGTTACGTTAAAATAAAAAATGAACACCTACTTGTGATGATAGTTAAGTTTGTAGGAGCACTCTGGGCAAAGCCCTGAAAGTAAAATCTGCTGGTCAGTGCTGGTGACAGACAGGGTATAAGCGATACAAAAATGCCACACAGCAATGACTTATAACAAGTGAGAATGCATGTTAGACGTATAAATTTATTTACGAAATGTGGGACAGATGTGTACTGAATAAACAGTCACAGAAGATGGTCTTGCATGTCTTTCGGAAATTTTGAAGTTGAGCTTAAGCATTGTTCTTTTAATTTAAAAAGTTAAAATGTTGAAAAGTATGAAAAGCTAATGTACTTCCTCAACAGCTAGCACTGGGAAGCAGGCTGTACCAGTCAAAAGTCTGGACACATGTACTGATGATAATTGTTTTTCAACAAGATACCAACCCTAAGCACACCCCTGAGGTTATGTAGTAAGTATTATCTTGTGAACAGGGAAAGATAAGGAGTGCTGAGACAGACGACCTGGCCCCCCACAATCCCCCCGACCTAAACCCTAAAGAGCTGATTAGAGATGTGCAGGATCATAGAGCAAGAGCGGGCAGCCAACTTGTGGCCACAGCTTGTGGAAACTCCTTCAGGATTGTTGGAGAAGCATTCCAGGTGGCCACATCTGGAAGCTGGTTAAAAGGATGCTCAGAATGTGAAACGCAGTCATCGAATCAAGAGTGTAAGAGTGCAAAAATAGAGAAAATCCGGAGATGCTGAACACTTCTTTGTCATTGCAATATTTGATATGCATTACTTCATTGCCTTGAGGTCTTTAACCATGAGTAACATAAAACAGACATTGAAAGCAGGTGTATCCAGACCTTTGACTGGGATTGCGTGAAATCGCGATGGAGAAATCACGAAATCACGACAGAGCAGCGTGAGAAGTTACACCATCCAGACTAAATATTGTACTTGGTAACAAAACAGTGTTCACATACTGACAAAGCCTCTTAGGAGGCTGTGCGTTTCCCACAATGCACCGCTGCCCAACCAAAACAGCAACTCGGCTGGTGGCCACGGCCCCAGCACGTCCCGAACGCCTCAAAGCGGAGACGCTTTAAGAGCTGCGACACGTTTACCCGGTCGGGACGATACACACCGCGTCCACCAGGGGGAGCCGTTACCTTTGGGCGGCGGGGGGATGGCCGTGGCGGGTGGCTTCATGCCCGGGGCTCCGGGACCCCCCTGCGGGTAGCCAGGGGGTGTGGACTGGAAGAGAGCAGAGGAGGCTGGAAGTGCGTGGCCCTGACTGTGAGGGACAACAGGGAAAGGGGGCGGGCCGGACATAGAGCCAGACATAGAGCCGGGCATAGAGCCGGGCATGAAGGCCGCCTGGGGCATGCGGGGGCTGGGCATCATGGGCACGCCGCCGGGGAGGGACGTCGAGGGCATCACAGGGGGCCCAGGGGGCAAGCCACCTGGTCCCAGGAGAGGAGGACCCACCGGTGCGAACGGCTGTGCTGAGGGGAATCCTGCAAATCGGAGGAGAGGGGGGTAAAATAATACAAATGTAGAACAGGCTGCTCTGTATAAGAGGCATGTCGACGGAGCGGGGGGGGGGAGGGGGGGCTACCTGGTGCGCTGGAGGGATGCGGGGGGTACGGCGGCCGATGCAGGCCGGTCCCCGGGGCCGGGTAAGGGTGATGGTGCCCGCCATCGGGAGCGGGCCCCCGTGGTGTGAATGGCGTGGGGGCAGGGGGAGGCCCCAGCTCCCTCTGGGGGTCCACGGTGGCCTGGGATGGGCCCCGGAAGCGGTAGCAGGCATTACATTGGCTTTATAAGGGACACCCACAGACAGATATGTGGCTGGCAGGCGGCCTTACCGGCTGGTGCGCTCTCGACGCAGCCCGGCCCGCCCCCCCGACCTGCACCTGGCTGTAAGGGAGGGGCGGCTGCGGGCCCTGGGCTGACTCCCCCTGGGCTTGGTACAGCCTGTCCCTCAGCGTCAGGATGCTGGCCTGTCCCAGAGACCAGCAGTGAGACGGGCGTCGCGACTGCCATCTCCCAGCGCCGCACACCAACATCTGCTCTGACCCGTGACCATCAATGGCCGCCAGGCATGATGCCGGCGTTTCTGGGCCCACCTCGTTTTTAAAGGATCTGATCAAAGGGTTTTTAAAGGATCTGATCAGAAAGAACTTGTATTCGTCTCTCCTGTGGCCTTATGGGAAATGTCCCTTCGCAAACAGAATGAATCAATTCTTAAACTCACATCTACTTCCTTACCCTATGGAGATGCATCAAATATATGCAAAATACATAAACACCAATTCTATGATTGTTTTAAGGGAGGAGCATAATTCATGCCGAGAGGCTAATATCATTAGCCAATGACATGCTTTGAATCAATGAGTGACAAGGGAGGGGGCACTCTGGGACCAATCAGCTTTCAGCTGAGGGCAGTATACCTGTGGCTCCTCAATTGTATATAAATATATACAAAGCAGTTCTGATAGTCTGACGGCTGATAAACTTCGTTTAAAGCTTTAAATTGGGGATCAATAAAGTTTCTCTGATTCTGATTCAGAGGTTAATAAAGAGAGTTTCCTGACCATGATCTTGGCCGGAGGCTGGATCTCGTGACCTCTGTGGATCATGTGACCCCCCGGGCCAGGTCTCACCTGGTCTGAGGTGGCCGGCAAGTAGCTGATGGCGGCGGCCAGGCTCCCCTGCGAGGCCAGCAGGCCTGCGTAGTGCGTCAGCTTGTCTGCCAGCGCCGGGCTGTGGGCTGCCGCCGCCGCCTCGCCACTGCGCAGGCGCTCGATGGACTTGCGCAAAATCATGACCTTCTCCACCAGGTCCTGCGGACGGCAGAGGCACAGCTGGGGTCAGGGCCTCGGAGAGAGAGAGAGAGACAGAGACACACACACACACACACACACCTCCAAAGCCAGGGGTGAGGAGCAGTCTCTCTGGTGAGCCCAGCATTCCACCAGCTTGTCCACGTTCCCTGAGCAGATGTAGCAGAGGCAGGCCTGCAGGCAGCGCTTCTCCGTGCCCTCCTGCTCCAGACGCACCCCCAGGGTGTCTGGGACGGGGGGGGCGGGTCCGTAAATGGAAGCCGACGTTAGACAGCAGTCTTTAGCAGTGCATGGCACAAACCGGCCTGTGGGCTATCGGCTAGTAGCTTCCCCCACCCGTCCACATGGCTAGCCGCCCCCCCGACACGGCGCAGGCCTCACCGCTAGCCGCCCCCCCGACACGGGCCTTACCCCTAGCCGCCCCCCCGACATGGCGCGGGCCTTACCGCAAAGCCTCGCAAACTCCTCGGGCCGTGCGTACGTCAGCAGGGCGGCCAGGGCCTCCTTCCAGCTGTCGAGGTGACAGCTCTGCACAATGGCCGCCCAGTTCTGGTTCACCACTGAGGAGATCAGCTGCAAAAGGAGCAGGGGGACGTGGTACAGGTGAGTGAGGGCCGGAGCTGATCTGTGTACCACTGCCGATAAACCACCTCAGTGGTGTTCAGGGTGCGGCAGGGAGACCGCTGAACTCCGAAAGGGCCAGCAGGGCGGCGACAATGTATCTGTGCAAAGGCACCATGTGACCGAGGCTTGTAGGACTGACCGGGCCATACAGCACTGCACAGTCACAGGAAATATTTTAAGGTGCTCATCTGGGGAGTAAATGTACATTTGTTGAGAAGAAAAAACCATTTTTACATTTGATCATATAAAATTAGCGCAATTAAGAGTGACACAAAAACTGACAATTTCTTCTTCTCTCCAAAAAGTTACTGATATCTTCTTGGATGGCAAGATGAACACCGCTTCAGTTGCCAGGGGGACCTTAGCCTTTCCTGGTATTTGTTAATTCATTAATTGAGCTGTTGGTGAAATTTAACTTTGTTAGTTAAAATACCTCAATGAGGTACTGATTAGCCAAGCAAGGTAGGGTAGTATGCAAGCCAGAAGATACCCGGTGCATTGGATGGTTGCTGTAAATAATGACTTTTAGGAAAGTTTTTGCATTGGCAGTTGTAACACACTTCGTCAAACATATTGTTTTATACCAACCTGAAGATCATTTAAACATCATGTGCTCTGACTGCCTAAGACTTCTGCACAGTTTGTGTACCGCGCATGACCAGGTGGGGGCGCCGCTCACCACGGAGACGCTGCTCCTCTGCTTTTCCAGGTAGCGCTGCTGCGTCTTCTTCAGCAGCTCCTCCCCGCCGCTGATGGACAGCAGGATGGCCTCGGCGTAGCGGCCGTCGCTCAGGCACAGCTCCACCGCCCCCTCGAAGTTCCCCACGAGAAGCGCCTGGCTGATGAGCCCGTCGCTGTCTTTGGGACGGCCAGGCGGAAAGGCATTAGAGAGGCCACAGCGGCCTCTGCAGGACAGACCTGCCGCTGCGCGGCGTTCAGAGCCGCTTATCGCTCTGAATAAACACTGATCCTTATCGCTTCCCGAGCAGGCAAATCGATGGACGGCTATGCACGGCTGTGGGTCCTCGGCCAAAACGGGGGCGGGGCTAATATACATGCTTTTATCAATCACTGTAAACATTTGAACTGTTTAACAGCATCCTGGCACCTCCTGAGAGGGACGACCAGCCGATTTAGTGAAGCGAACCCTCTGGAGCATCTAGAAGGAACCGTATGGCTGAGAGATGCACAGTGAGCCATACGGTTAAAGTTCAGAGGCAGAACCCACTGGGGTCGGCTCAGAGCGGGACCTGTTTGAGGCAGTCTCCAGCGAGCCTGTGAACAGCTTAGAGGGGTCACGCGTCACCCTGCCGCAGAGGGAGGGCTTCGCTACCTGAGGAGACAGGGATGTGCAGGTTTGGCTTGCCCTTGGGCAGGTGGCTGAAGAAGTCCGACGGCGGGGAAGAGTTCGGGGTGTCGGCACTCGGCTCGTCTAGCCTCTGGGAAACAAAAAGCAAGGGAGGACAGGAGCGTTTGATAATGTCTGCTGGAAGATGATCACTTAAGCCTAGAAAATGTACAGGAATAATAGTTATAGTTACCACCTTTAGCTGAGTCGAATATGTATAAAATCATGTTTCGGGGAAAACCAAAACCAACAACTTCACATATAAAAAGAAAATGGTTTTGTGCTGGGCAGCAGGAGAGGCACAGAATGTCCCGCAGGCTCCCGCTGGAGCAGAGCCAGCCGCCACACGCACCTGGGCAGAGAGAAGCTTCTCAGCCAGATCACCGGCGTCCACGCCGTCCGGCTGGGCGCTCTTCCCCAGGCTGCTGGCAATCTGAGGCGAGAGAGGAAAACCAGATGGGAGTGAAGCCGGCTCACACGCGAGGTGGCGGCCTCCCGGCTTCGGGGCCGACGTTCCTCTTTTACCTTTTTATCCAGCTCCTCCTTGCTGAAGCCTAAAAGCCTGAGGAACTTGAGGCGGGCATCCTCCTCAAAGTTGACCTGTGGTTAGAGAAAGCAGCACGAGAGATGGGGTTCTGAGTCCCTCTGCTGGCCAGCGTCCCCACGGGCGGCTCCCACAGATTAAAGACATGCTTAGGCAAACCGGCGTATGACTGCGCGCCCCGTTACGGACTGGAGTTCCGGCCAGAATTCCTTGCCTCGCACCCTGAGAGTCCTGGCATAGGCTCCAGGCTCACAGCGACCTTGAACTGGATAAGCAGATGGACAGATTCTTTGGATTCTACCATGTACACGCAGCAAATCTTAGTGGGTGGGAATGTGGGGGGCCGGATGTCGCTCAGTGTGTAGGGATCAGCTCCCATGTCCAGAAGGTCAGAGTGCTCTTACCGCTGATGGGCCCCTGAGCCAGACCCTTAACCTTAACAGATCCAGAGATGCTTTGAGCCCCCCCCCCACCCCTCCCAAAAAAAAAAAAATTTGGACAGAAGTATCTACTAATATATAAATGTCAAAAAGGCAGTTTCCCATAACAAAACAAGGACACTTCTTTCAGAGAAGTTGAAAATATTCCTTTGGCAATCAGTTTTAAATATTCTCAGATCATCGCGTCATAGAAATAATGTTCAGGATTGTCATTCCTTCAACTTCTTCTGGGCCCATGGGTACCATCCAAGAATGGGCGGGCGGCCCTCACCTTGAGGAACCTCCAGATGTCCTGCTCGGAATCGGAGGACGAGTTGTGGATCTTGGCCTGGCAGTAGCTGGAGAAGGTTCCAGACTGCAGAGCTGCCTGCAGCTCCTTGGAGCGGTGGAGGAACTCTGTCTCCGTGGTGACCTGACTGAGGAACACCTGCCTGGGCATTGGCTGAGAGCCCGGCTGCTGAGGAGGCTTGGGGCTCTCGAAGGTGACCAGCTTCCCGCCAAACTAAGAGGAAGGAAATAATCCATATGCCGGCACAATTCAAGCTGACATCTATTTAAATAAAACCACAGTGTTTCTGACACAGTGGACATTAGGCAGAATCCTGGAGGCCTTATATTCACTTTACATAAATTACACTGGTTTTACTGCTTCAACTGAGGCCACACTTTACTATAGTGAAAGGCAACTATATTCAGCTGAATGTTATTCAGTAACTATGATCACAGCTGAACAGTGAATAATTTTACCAGCTATATCCTAAGAGCATCATTGCTCACAGACTTCTGGGTAATATTTCGTGATGCGGGCTACACAAGCAGACTCGGTAGGAGGGCTCCGTGAGAAACACCCCCTGCCTCACAGTACCCCGACAGAGAAGGACACTCACAGCAAAGGAGGCCCCCACTGGCCGACGCACCCACTTTGGCGGCTTCTTCAGGGGCGGGACTACTGTGGGCGGGGCCACAGGCTGTGGTACAGGGAGGGGAGGGAGAGACTGTCCCGTCCCGAAGGGATCCATGGCGTCGAACGAAGAGGAGATCTAGTTAAGGTGGGGGTGGACAGAACCTTAGACCTCAGACTATCTGGAGCTACTTAAGTTGAAGCAAATAGTCGAGCTAAAAAACATCCTCCTGATTTAATAAAAGGCATAGTTTCCTCAATTGTCATTTTGATTATAAAACAGGACATAAGATACTACAATCACAAACTGACAGACTAGTAACCCGGGTTATCGATAATGGGCGGAATGGAGGCGGGACCTTGTCCACACTGTGCTGTTTTTGGGTCTCCAGGCTGCCCCCCATGACTGAATACACGGTCACGCGCCCGTCGAAAGACGCAGCCGACAGCAGGGCCGGGTTCCTGGGGCACCACTGGATGTCGAAGCACCACTGGTTGGACGTCAGCAGTTCGTAAATGACCTGGAGCAGGAAACGCCGGCAGGACGTCATGTCAGGGAGGTGTCAGCCGGCACCCCCTAGCGGTAAGGGGGAGAAAGACGCTGCCCGCTCACCTCCCCGGTGCTGGGGTTCCAGCACAAGATGCGATTGTCCTTCCCACTGCTCAAGAGCAGCTCAGAGTCCGCCTGGCTCCAAGACATGGACAAGACGCCCCTGTAGGAGAGGAGATCCTGGTCAGGCGCTGGGAAGAGCGACCAAGTGGCAGGGGGGCGGTCCAACACAGTAGGCGGGCAACTGAAGACTGAGCGTCCATCCCCACCTTGTATGCTTCTCCAGGACTTTCAGAGGCGACGTGGCGAACCGCAAGTCCCACATTTGGATGACGGGAAGGCGGTCGTCCTCGGAAGCCAGGACGAGCTGGGTGGCCACGTCTGGGTGCCACAGCATGCCGGAGCAGTGCATCTGCGCACACAAACAAGACCGGCTGCACTGGCTGCCCACCACCGCAGAGCGGCCATTAGACAGCACGCGCCGCGCCCGGCTGGCCCCACTAACCCGGTTACTGTGATCGCTGATTTTAATGATGGGCTCGTTCTTCCGTAGGTCCCACACGACCGCCTTGCCACTCGGGTTGGCGGAGGCCAGGATGTGCTGCACCTGCCGGTTCCACGCCACCACGCTGACGTCTTCTAGTGGCTGCAGGGACACAGAGGAGGCCTTCAGCGCTTTTTAAGGCAGCCGGAGAAAGCATCACATTTTCTGCTGAATACTTTCCCACCAATTCAACTGAAGGAAACTTCCTGAAGGTGCTGAAGAGTTCACCCAAGACTGAATAATTACAAATCTACACTTAATCTTTAAAAATTTATTTACTTTTTACTTACAACTTGCAGAAATTCTAGAACAGACTGTGGTCGATTTTAGCCATGAGATTCTGGCAACTATCTTGGGTCACCCTGGGTCACACCATCACAATACTGAGAAAATGTTAAAACCCACCATACACATCAGAACACTCTGCTCACATGAGTCTGATGAGATGTTAATTACAGTCCCGAAAAAAACCACACCAACAGGGCACCGTGCACTGACCACACACAACAAACCACGTTCCCAGATTTCAGAGCTTAGTTTCATTCTTACCTCACAGAGCTACAAAGTAAAGGAAACAGAGAAGTTGTTCAAAGTCTTAAAAACCCTGAAACCAGCTACCAAATGAAAGCAAAACCTTGGTCACTGCGATTGGAAATGAGTAGTCAAGTCAAAACTTACGAAGATCCACTATGCGACATTTTCTGCTGAAACAGATTACCCATAATTGCTAAGTGAAGCCCCCAGTCATATAAAGCCTAGTTCTTCATATCTCAGTGCTTCTGTGCATGAAGTCTGAAGTTAAGGCAGTTACCTGAGACTTTGTTCCTGGAGTCATTGGGTTGCTGAAGTTATTCAGATCCCAAATGTATATCTCTGAGTCATTTGCCCCGGAGGCTAAGAGGTTACTCTGGAACAGAGAACATTAAAAAATGCTGATGGAAAAACAGGCATCCAACAATACAGAGGGACTCTGACACAAGATTTCAATACAAGCCATTTACATTTTATGTATGTAGTGGCCACTGAGACAAAGTGACAGTTTGCTTTTTTTGAGAAGGCAGGGTTAGATAGTTTAGTAATCAGAGGGTAAGGGCCTCGCTCAATGGCTCGACGGTAGAATCACTCTGCAGGCCTCGGGATTTGAACTGGTGACCTTCCGATGACAGGAATGGCACCCATCTGGAGCCATTAGCTATTGCCAATACTCCGAATTACCTGAAAGGGGTTGGAGTCGAGGGCTCGCACGGGGCCAGTGTGTTTGCACGACTCTCCCACGACCACTGCCTCGCCAGAGGCCAGGATCTCCTCTGGGCTATACAAGGTGAGCGCGCCATTTTCACTGCCTCCTACAAGCCTCCCTAACGAACCCTCTGTCCCCAGGCCATAATTCACCCAGATAAGGCTGTGGAACCTGGGGGGGAAAAAAAAGGTGCTGGCTAAAGTTAGCATACTGACGCTAGGCGATAAATGTCATGTCACAACATAATATCCTACACAAGGACTTTAACATGCTGTCATTCCACATTTGCACTAGTGGTCCCATTCAGTGAGAGCGTGAGCTTCAGGATAAGCTCCAAAAGATCCAGCATTATCAGCGGAGCCTGTGGGGCTGATAGGGGAACTTGAGCCGGGGGTTTTCCTGTCTATGTACATCTGACACACCGGTTAGTGGTAGAGAGGGACCCCCTCAGCGTCATCTCCTGCGAAGGATCGGCAAAATCCATCTCGAAAATCTCCAGGGCGGCGCTCGTGCTGAATGACGCGTCCAGCTGCTGGGCAGATGTACCTGTTCACAGAAACACGATGCGCCGGTTTCATACTTCAGAGGCAATTATGCCGATGAGCTTTTTTGAACGTGATCAATGCGGGACCACCGAGGAAGGCTCGGCACTCGGCTCGTAAAATTGGCACATGATCAGCGCGGGGCCGCCAAGCACGATTCGGCACTCGGCTTGTGATACTGGTACGTGATCAATGTGGGGCCACTGCGGAAGGCTCGGCACTCGGCTCATAATTCTGGTACCTGTTGCCAGGTAGGTGGGGTGGTGTGCCGCAGGGCTCCATGCCTGGTGCGCTGTCCTTAGGATCTCTTTCACCCTCATCGTCCTTCAGTGGTTAAAAAAAAAAAAAAAAAAAAAGAAACATTCAGATAATCTTTTAATCTGGCTTTAGAAGTCTATACATTTTCAAGACTTCTCCTGGCCAGGGTTGGGCAATTCAGATGGTGGGAACCAGAATACAGAAAGAGAACATGCAAACTCCATACACACAGACTAAAGGCAGGATTCGAACCCCCGACCACCCTATTTTTAGAAGGCTTACATTAATAAAAACTGGACTTCATCCATTATTTCATTCCATCCATCCACCCATCTTCCAATGCCTTATTTCATTCCATATAGCAGGGGTGCCCAATACATCGATCGTGACTGACTGGTAGATTGCACCACATTCAAAAACATTTTTAGATGCCACTTGATAGACATAAAGGGCGGCCATGTTTGTTGTTGCTTAATTAAAACTTTGATACATTTAGTTACCATAACATCTACTTAGGTCCCTTCTCTTCTAACAGACCCTGGATCACACGGGTCACCAGGCAGAAAACGCGAATGTATTGAGAGCTAATGCAAAACTCCAGCGAGCAAAGGGACCCTGCTAGACTTTCAATTTATATCTCTTAAAAGAGATTTAAAAAATGAGTGGGGGAGCCGGACCAGGTAAGAAACCAAAAACCAGTTCCATGTGGGACGGGAGGAGGACTTTTTTTCACCATGTGATATTCGACCACCATAGATGTATTGAATTGTATTGTGCTGTAAGGGTTCATGCAATGAACAAGGTTTGCCAGCATATACTGTACATTTGAAGTGTATATATATATATATATATACTTATTTTTTTTACATACATACATTTAGCATTTTTAATCATTTTGACCTGGTCACTTTAAAAGTAGCTCCCAAGCCGAGAAAGTGTGGGCACCCCTGCCATATAGCATAGATGTCATGATAGCAACTAACAAGAGCTGAATCGAAAAAGTATTGTAGCTATGACACTGCAGGCAATGAGAATAACATACAGACTACTAATTTGAACAACGTATACCTTATTAGTGTGCAAGTACCATAAACAACTGAAGGTGTCTAGAGGCCATGAGTGACAGCCAGGTTTATAACCCCTAAAGGTAATGAGACAGCTCAGTCTGCCAGATGGGTACAGGGCCCTGCCCTCACCCGAGACCAGCTGGCTAATATAAGGAATATAAGACGCCAGGAAATGCTGTTTCCAGGGCATCCCTATCTTCAGCTTTAAGTTACTCAAGTCTTACTATTTTGAAGCAGGTTATTCCAAACGGGACCTAAACATATGTGCGTGGGACCAGGGCGGTTATCACTTTGCACTGGCTGCCATCAGCGTAAAACACAGTCCTCCGCCCTTTTATTCGGCGTCTGCACGCCTTGGTGCGGCGCCCCCGCCAGCAGGCTCCTTAAAGCCACCCTCGCCCGACCAGCGAGCTCGGGCAGCCAGCTTCCACCCAGCCCGCACCCCAGGAAACTTATACACTAACTCCCGCTAAAACGAGAGATGGTGGCGGCGTGGAAAGTGGCCCGAAAGGCCGAGCGCTGGCGTTTGAAAGTCCCCTGGAAACTTCCCGGGGACGGACCGGCAGGCCTTCCAGCCCCCCACGTCACGCCACGCCGCCCTCCTTCCAGCTGCTCTCTGCCCGATAACCACCAGCCAGCGGCAGGCAGACGCCCCCCGACAGAGCCCCGTACCCGGCCGGGGAACACTTACAGTGTGGCTGGAGTGTAGCAGCTCGCAATTCGGCCTGTCCGTACTATCCGCAGCCAGCCTGCTCAGCCCCGGCGCTCCCAGACGCAGCGTTCAGACGTGTAGTCTTTTTTCCACTACGGTGGCCCGGAAGGCAGATTGAACTGCGCGTTTCAAAAATCCAAGCTCCGGTAGATACGATACATACAAGGGACGCCACTTTGAGCGCTCAATAATGCAATATTACATATAATACAAACACCTCAAACTTAACTTTAAATCTATTTCAGCTTGACTATAACAGATGTAAAATATTTTAACCAATGTATTTTAAAGTACAATTTATATTTACTACAACTTTCGGCAATGCACTTCAGATTATATTCCCGGGAATTAATTCATTCATTGTTTAATAGCTATTAAATCGTTATTTGCCAAATGATTTTTAAAATAACCAAGATCTTTTTCACTGGTAGTGCAACTGCCTGCCACATGGGTATAGGTTTTTAATCAGTGCGCCTCCGTGCCTGTTCCTAGTAAGCTACTACAGCATATGTGACAAAAACCCTTTGTCACATACAACATTTTGAAGCATTTAAGCACTGGGAGTAATTGAGTAAATACTATTATTAAATACTTTTATAAAGTTTATACTTAAGCGGAGCAGTGAACGCATATTCTTACATACGTATCCATCCATAACTCAACTTGCTTATCCAGAACAGCCCGTGAAAGCCTGGAGCTTACCCCAGGCAGCATGGGAAAGGAGGCAGGAAACGCTGTCGATTACAGGGCACACACAACGGATCCGAAGACACCAGCATACCTATCTGCGTGCCTGGAGACCGTGGGCTGAAACCTGGACGTCGTGGGGGGAGCGTGCACATGCCACATGCACCCCCTGCCTTGCAGATATGGAACAGCAGCACTGCCTACCGAGTCCCAGTCCCACGCGCTTACTTACAATGACATCTTCAAATTTGGACTTGGATATTAAAGTCAATATTTTATTTTAGGCAAAACCACCGAGCATGCTGATGTTTTCATATATAAACTTACTCCAAAGCTTTTGGTTTACATAAAATAAAATCAAATGTTATGCATCTACATTGCTAGTGAGGCATTCAGCGATGTAAAACTATCTGCAGTTCCGTGGGACTCCATTTGCTCACAGTCGTGCTGCAGGTAATACTCCTGGCGGCTCCCTATAACTGGGCTTTCATGGGACCTGAACCAGCCACCTTCAGGAACACAAAGTGATGCTCTCGACTGCTCCTTGTGCATTCAAAGCCCGAATGCACACTTAGAATGGAAATGACGCGGACGAGGCACGAGAAAGCGGCATGGCTCATATCTTTATTAGAGTGACAAATATACACATTACATAGGGGTCACGGCGCAGTTTAGATCTCGTAATGTTTCACTTCCTCCGGCTGTTTATCGGGATCTCCTCCTTTTTCCAAATACAGGTCGTTGTAGGGATACTGCTTCGGGGCCTGAAATACAACATAAGCTTTTTATCCAAACCTGTCACAGAGCTGCAGAAAGACAACATAATTAAAATCTTCAGACTTCATTTTCAGTGTTTTTCCAGGACCATAACAGGGGTGGTTATGCTTGACCCAACAGTAACACTTAAAAAAAAATAATAATAATACAGGGCCCAGACAATGCTCTGTGAGAGACCAGCCAAACAAATCAGACACAAAACACTAAGGAATACTCAGTAAGAGCAAAACATATATATATTTAAAAAATTGGTCAGGGTTATGTATCAGCACATAATCATGTTACCACTGACCAAAATTAGAATATCGGTTGGTAATTGAAGATGTATTTAACAGAAAGACCACCTTGAAATATCCAGCAACTGAAACATCTGTACCCCGTTGGACACTTACCACTGGCTGGTAGGCCGGGAATTTTTGGCCCACGTAAAACATGAACAGCATGAAGCCGAGGAACCCAAACAGCTGTTTGCACATGGTGTTCCAGTCGACGGGGCTGGGGGATGTGTCCACACGGTTGCGGATAAACATGTCAAAATCCCAGTGCATCTACAAGAAAGGACAATCCCGAGGTGTCTTCAGAAAAAATTCAGGGCACACGTGTGCATGTAATTATATAAAGATGCCCATAAGATGTTCACATTCTGTCCATCCATCCATTTTCCACAACCACTTATCCTGGTCAGGTCACAGGGGATCCAGAGCCTATCCCGGAGGCTACGGGCACAAGACAGGGTGGGACGCCAGCCCATTGCAGGACACACTCACACAGCATTCTAACGCTATACAAATGCAGCCTTATTTGAATTGTGGTGGTGGTCAAATTAAATATTAACAAATTACTAGTAATAATACCACATTGTTTATGCAATTCATAGTACCAATATTATTAGCATCGTTTCACAAAAAAAAAAAAACACCAACAACTTAACCATGAGCATACCGGCTCTCCCCAGTTCCGCCTCAGGTCTGGATGATCCCATGAGTACCAGGGGTCTGTGTCTTGCTGAGATCTAGCAGGTAGCTTAGGGTAATCTCCAAATCTGCAAAGAAATGAAAGATAAAATCAATAAGTAAACAAAAACCCTTAAGCAACTACATAGAAGCACAAAACCAGTGCCAGCAAGGACGCCCACCCCATGCCGTCGTCAGGGTATGGCTCGTAGTCCTCCACCCTCATGTTGTACTTCTTTGCTGCTGCAGCTCTCTCCTCTGGGGTTCTGGGGAAAGGGCCTGGTAGCATATCCTTCGAAACTCCAGAGGCTGCCAAAATATTACAGCACAGTTGTACGGAAATCACACTGCGATAGACTGATGCCATCATCGGTAATACTGCTGCTACTAGATTTTTTGCTCCTTGTAGTTACACAGGCATTGTGCACTGCAGAAGGTAAAGACCTTATTACTATACATATAACCTATAACCGGCTAAAACACAAACAATAGGACATTTCAGAATGGTTGTCAGCTTTGTCAAATTTTCGCTTAGAGACAAATCTGTACATACATGCACACGCGTTTACTTGTATGTAACAGATGTATTACCCTGTCAATAGGCTGGGGGTTTGCAAACTACCCCAACGCTATTGATGTAGACAATATTGTTTATAATGGAATAATATAGATTTGCCGTGAGATTTCTTACGTGCGAGAGAGAGTGAGTGTCACGCCAAATGCGTGAAACTTGGCAACCCTGCTTCAGTGAAGATAACCGGCTAAAAGCCTGTACGAAAGAAACCAGCTAGCCACCTAGGAAAGCCGTCCAAGGTTACTCATCTATCTCGGGTTTCAGCGATTTAGTTTTAGAGTCCGGCCGCATTTACATTTTTTTTTATCCCATAAAGCGTTACAAAGGTGACACCAACCTGCCCTAGCTCCAGGTAAAAACGCCGAAGCGCCATGTCCTCCTCTCTTTAACAGAGCCCGTGTCCAATGACGGACACCTTGGATCGCCATTTTGGCCAAACACTGACAGGAGACGAGCTACGCATGCGCAGGTCATGTGGCACTACGGAAAGCAAAAGGGTTCAAACCTTGTTGAAGATTTTTAAAACATTAACGCATATTTTGTATTTATATTTATAAACACTGTAGCAAACCTTCCACAAACATTAAAACATAAACAACATATTTGTATATAATATGCATTTTATATTCATAGTGTACATAACTGCAACAGAATCACCAGATGTTACTACCTGCTTAAATGCGCACTGACCACCGACTCTACCCACTCCTAAGTAATATTATCTCCACAGGTGAGACTCCTCCCTGGACTTTTACCTTGGCCAGCCGAGTTGTGCCATGGTGCCTGTTTCTGTGCGCCAAGGTTGGCCTGTGTGTCTAGTTTTTGAGAATGCCTATGGCTGCATTAGCCTACGCGCCCTATGTTTGACTTTGGAATGCTCTTTGTACAATTCCTGCCTTTACTAAAGGGATTTCGGCAATTACACCCCGTCTCTGCGGATTTCATATGCGATGATGGTTAACTAACAAAAATAACCAAATAATGCTTCTGCTGGTGCTTCAGTTAATTATGTGTGAACGGATATAATATTCATACAATGAATAATAATGAAAAATCCATGTAATATGGAAATGATATATTAAAGCTGGTTTAGTGAATTAGATTTTTAATTAACCGGAGAGGACTGAAAAGAATAAACAATGGCAAGTCGGTTTATATTTGGAACTCATTGACTTATAAATTTTTATAGCATTTTGCTTAGTTTTACTCAGTGGTCCGTCCATTTCGTGTTAGAAAAACAAACCATTATGAACGACTTTCTGCAGCTATATTAGGATTATCGCCAGGTTCGCGGGGCAAGCAAAGGACTTTGTTTTCGTGCCACATCAAGCATTCAGGTTACTGAATAATCTTTCACATAAATATTGATCAGCGGCTCAGAAAACCTATGAAATTTATTAGCAGTTTGCACATAGAAGTGGCACCGTGACAGAAGCATGAAATTGAATTCAGTTTGCCAAAACGGGTAGCATAAAGTTATGCGTGGGTGTTTGCCAGGGGGACGGCGCTCCCAGCAGCGCTCGCCGCCGGTATCCTACAGCATTCTGCTCTCGCCCCGGGGCTGTCAGCAGGATCCAGCTGTGAGCGCCTCCTCTTCCACACCACCGGCTCCCGACTTTCATAGCAAATAGACAGGAAAATGGTGCCAGACGGCTGCTTAATGTCGTGCACCGAGAGCCCGTGTTCCATGCTGTTTCCTGAGGCTACCAATATTAGTGAATCTATTACTTCTTTTTTTTTTTTACCCCAATCCCTCTCTCTCTCTTCCGTCTCTCGATAAAGGCTGAAAAGTTCACATTTAGGAATGACCTGCCCCAGACCTAAATGCAATCAGCAAGGGATCTTTGGCAACTGAATAACGCGGAACCAATTGCTTGTTACGCATTACAATAAAAAATCAACAGCTTGCACTTGGGTGATTGCCAGAACATTCTGATGCATGGAGCATAACACCAATGTGGAGAGTAAAATGACTTTGTGTATAAATCGCTGAAGCAAACTCGTGCATGTATTTGCATGTTTTTGTTTGACTGACACTCCTTTCTTCATGGAGAAGAGAAACCCTACATTTGTGAGTTATGCAATAATAAGTAACTGTAGAAGCTGGTATTCAGAAAATATCTTAATTAATGGGGCTTATCCTTAACTATAGCAATCTGTCCTGGCTCAGCACCATTAATGAATAATGCAATAAATAAGTAAAAACAAGGGGCGACTCTATGATTCACACCTTCAGGGTTGGGAATTTGGATTCCATTACTACTCCGCGTGTGGAGTTTGCATCTTCTCCCTATGATGTGTGAGATTCCTATGGACACTTCAGTTTCCTGTAGGAGCTTCAATTTCCTCCCGCAGTCCAAAGACATTCATTTAGGCAAACTGGCATCTCTGAATTGCCATTTTATGTGTGTGGCCTGTGACTGGCATTGTGTCCAGCATGTCTCCTGCCTTGTCCCCCATACTGACTGGAATAGAGTCCAGGTTCCCCCTGACCTCGTCCTGGACAAGGGGTTGGAAGAGGCATGGATGGATGGATACATTTTGGGACAATAGAGTCACATTGAGAATATTTTGTTTTCAAACGCCATTCAGATTTCTTTGGAATCGGCACAGAGCAGCTGTAACTGTCCAGGGCAGGACGGATAAACATTGTAAGGGAAGACATTCTGAAAAGAAAGCGACTGAAACATTTTTGACCATTTACAGCAATTTTTACTATGATGTATAAAGGGATGCTTCAGAAAGACAATTGCAGAAGCTGTACAGAGCCTGTGTGAAGACAGTGTAACACACTGGAGGCTGGTGGGATATCAGGCTCCGAGCGAATGCACTGGAACCCCGAGCCCTCGTCCCTCTCCCATCAGATCCAGCTCAGGTGCACGGAGGCGTTTGCTGAGGGACCTTCACAGTGCCTCTCCCAGTGGCACAGCAGGCCCTGAGCCTCGAGCCTCTAGACCAGGCCTGCAATGTCTCGCTGCAGCTCTGCAAATGGACTGTGAGGCTCGTACCTACAACAGAGTCACCCTCGGTGGTCAATGCGCTGCAGACTGACCCTCCCCCAAGGCGGCTTCCTTTACCTCTTATGCGGTTCTCCGTCTGCACGTATCAGGAACTTTTCAAAGTTCCAGCGGATGTCATTAACTCCAATTGGGGACCAGTAGAACTTCTTAATGTCACCAATAACAGGGTTTACAAAGGTCAAGGTGTTCTGAGAGGAGGAATCAATATGAATAACAATGCCATGTAATAAGCTTAAATAAAATGATGTTGTTACTCTTTTTATAACAAAATGCCAAAAATTATATGTAATAATCATACAATATGGATTTTATTAAAAGTGTATTGTGTATGTCAAGGTGCAGCTCTAATGTACTTGTAATAATTGCAATTGGAATTGTAGTTGATTATCCTGAAACTGAATAGTTATGCTCCCATTTTATCATTACCGTAATGCAGCATTTTTATTACCTGCACTTGTACACTGGACCTACCTTCAGGTAAGTGAAGAATGGATGCTCATTTAATCCATTCACTTCGACTTTCCCAAATACTGGGAACTTTGGGATGAAACCTCCGCCAGGTCTTGCGTACTTCAAAACATTCAGGGTTTCGTGGTTTTCCTCTAAAGAAAGCCAGTAGGCGCACAGTATGCGATTAGTACATATTTAACCCCTATCCCATGTTTGGGGTCAATCTGACCCCAGAGCATCATTAAACGGTAGGCAAATTTCACATGGGGAAATTATCACGTGGAAAGGGTTAAATAAGCTTTATATAAAATGGTACCCCTTATTTAATCAGCACAATTGTTCACTGCTTTTACATTCTTGTAGGTTAATTTGGAAATACAGTTGTGCTCCTGTATCAGAGTATGACAGTAACGAACAGAAAGGGATCTGATTAAATTAGTGCAGAAATATTTTTAAGATAATAATCCACTCCAAAGTGCCCCCTGTGAGGAAGTGTCAAAGGCGGCCACACATCTTACAGCACACAAAGTGCTCCCCAAATTCAAGTTTAATTAACCAATCAAGCAAGCAATCAATCAGTGTTTATTTATGTAGTACTGTTTCAACCACATGGTCTAAAAAGTGCCTTACAGACATTTAAAAAAAAAAGGAAATTTAAATAAGCACACAAGAAATGACAATGAGCACATAATGATAAGAAGAATAATCAATAATAATAAAATAAGAAATACGCTGAGCTTTAAGCACCCACCTTCTCAAAGGGGCATCTAGTCCCTACCTCTGGAATATCAATATCTGCAATGCAATATCTACAATGTGTGTGTGTCAATGCATAATTATTACAGTGTGGAGACCCAATGTCTGCACAATGTGATAAAAACTGCTACTATTTTCCTTGTGGGGACATTTTTTTCAGTCCCTACAAGGATAACCTCAATTATATAAAAATCTGTGTCTGCAATCAAAAAACTAAAAATACCAAAAGTCTCATATTTTGTTTGGTTACTTATGGTTAAGGTTCAGGCTGGGTAGGGGTTAAGGGTGTCATAGTTGGGATCAGGATTATGCCCATAGGAATGAATGGAGCATCCCCATAATGATAGGAATACATGGACTGTGCATGTGTGGGCAGAAACCTTACCAGGTGACTGGAGTCCAAACTGGTTGCAGGGGAAACCAAGGACTTCAAAGTTGAACTCACTATACATATCCATGAGTGCATTCAGTCTGCGATACTTGGAAAAAAAGGCCAGAAAATTCAGAATATTGCATTAAAATGGACAGATTTGATTGAGAAACAGCAACACAGCATGAGGCTATTAAAATAAGGTGGCTGAAATAACCAAACACAGATGCAGTATGTTCATGTATACAGTAACGTACATAGTGATGCAAGCCAAAGCTGTTACCTCCTCTACTGTGGCCCCTCAGAAGGTCGCCACATTTACGATAAGCAGCACCTTGCCTCTATAGTTGCCCAGTGGTACAGCGAAGCCCTCCAAGGTCTGCACGGTGAAATCATAGACGGACACATTTGCCATGTTGGAGCACAGAGTGAGGGCACGAGTGTTTACGGAGCTGTCACTGTGACTGGGGCACATCTAGTCCACACTTTGGCACCTCTCTACATTCACAGATTCATAGGTCGCTCGTCAGCAGTTGTTCTGCGTGACTGATTCCATTGTCCCTCCACACTGAGGTGAATTTCCTGTGCAGTGGTTTGTTTAAATGTTTGCATAGGTGAGCGAAACTCACCAGCCATGTGTTTGGGGCTCCACAGAACAGGTAATGCTAACGTGTTGCTTACTCTCAGTATATAAATACCGAAGGCTTCACTTCCGTGAAACAACAAGATGATCACAAAAGAATGTCCTTCATAGTGAACACATATTTCAAACTAAGCAAGAATGCCCGTACAATTCCTTGGACCATAAATTTTCTCTCGACAAATGGAAAAGCACACTATAGTTTTGGCTACGAGGTAGTAGCTGACCTGTCTTTGCGGTACTGACGGGGAAGACAGATTGAAAAGCAAAACATTATTTATATATTCATAAATTAACAATTATTATATATTATATTGAGGGAGCGAGGGAGAAAGGAAGATGGACCTTAAGTACAGAAGTATGTTAACGTAGGTTTTTTACACTCTTTGGTGTAAACAGATTACTTCACGTTTGGCTTCCTGGGGAAATCACACTTTTGGGAATGAAACCAGGTTAGTAGGTCTGTTCCCAGTGCTACTGATTGGTCTAAACACTTCCTTCTTGAACGTACACCAAGGTCATAATTTTTATGATAAGGCTTCTACATCATTGTCAGCACCGATAACCGACTACAACTACAGGCACAATTACTACCGATGACTGTAAATATTAATGAAGCTAATATTCCCTCGTGATAGTGATATTCCCCAAATTTTTCATGCATTTGATTTTCCATAAACGTGTGCGGCTTGTGGGTGTGGAACGGCCGGCCGCAGAGGGCGCGTTTCTACCAGGCGCCCGGGAACCATAACAGAGAGACACCCGAACCCGGAAGCGGCCCTTTAATCGGCAGCCAGCGGACGGCCCGGCGCTGCAGGGCTTCGGCTTTTCTGCCGATCGGGAGCAGGGAGCGATCCATAGACATGGAGGAGCGATCGGGCGGCGTTAAGTATGTGCAAATGTTATTTGAATGTACTTGATGCTGTTTCGGCACATTAAAAAATGAATAAGTTGCCTTCTCATCCGCGATCACTTTATGCGAGACAAAAAAGAAATCGTTTTCGTAAGATGGCATGATATTTATTTATAGTGCACTGATAGATGAGATAAAAATGCAAAAGCCGCATGTGTTGCATCGGCACGTTGCAGTCAGCTTGCTGTTTTTAATGCTGCATCAGAACCCTGCAACCAGACGGCGGCTCACGCATTGCTTAATAAATGCAACTATTTATTTCTATCAAAATTGATACGTTTTAAATGTCGGTTTAGCACGGCGCGCTAGATGTGTTCCTTCGTGTTTTTGACCTGTGCCAAACCAGCTACGCAGTTTCATCCGATCGGGCCGATAAGAAGTGCGGGCGACCTTCTTCCGCAGGTGCCAGCTGCTGGACCTGCCGTGGGAGGACGTGCTGATCACCCACATCTTCTGCTACCTGCCGCTCCGGCAGCTAGTCAGCCTGCAGCGAGTGAGCAAGCAGTTTCACACCCTGATCCAGGTCTACCTGGTTAACTGTCGCTCCGTTGACCTCACGCAGGTAAATGTATGCCTTTGCACAACTCGCCTTCTGCTGGATTAGTGATAAGGATGAGTCACGTGGATTTCAACCACGTTAGACCCACTCCGTTTTAAATAGGAGCTAGCAGGAATTTTACCTGGGTGTTTAAGTAAAATACAGCTTAAAGAAGATATTTTTGCTCTAGGGCAAATTCACAGTCATCGCCTGTGCCATTACCACTTTCAGATTGGCCCTCGGCTACCAAAGGAAGCTTTCTGCAATATGCTGAAAGACAACAAAGTTCTGCAGTACCTGGTGCTCCAGAACTGTTCCGATTGGCTGACGGACAAAGAGCTGCTGCCCGTGATTGGCCAGAACCAGCACCTGCTGCGGATTGACGTGAGGGGCTGCGTGCGGCTGAGCCGGCGCACCTTGGTGGCCGTGTCGCTCAGCTGCACGCGTCTGCAGCACCTGGGCCTGGCGCACTGCGAATGGGTGGACAGTCTGTCACTGCGCAGCCTGGCCGACCACTGCCGGGGTCTGCGCTCCATCGACCTGACGGCCTGCCGGCAGCTGAAGGATGAGGCAGTCTGCTACCTGGCCGGGAAGTGTGCTGGTCTCAGGTCCATCTCGGTGGCGGTCAACGCTAACATCACTGACGTGGCGGTGGAAGAGGTGGCCAAGAACTGCAGGGAGCTGGAACAGCTGGACCTCACGGGCTGCCTGAGGGTTAGGAACGACTCCATCAGGTACCACCATGCCTTGGGCGTCCGTCCGGGTTGCCTGTTGGTCCTTCTGTCCCCGCTGTGAACTCAGAACTTATTCAAGGACACCTCAGAATTTCCCCCATTTAAATATTTGCAGAATTCTATACTTTTGGAGGTTTTTAAACAAGAAATAATTACCCATTCATGCTGTATCCATTTATCTAATTTTCAGTAATGTGTGGTTTTGGAATGGTTTGGAATTCTGCAGAAACACCTCCTAAAATGTGATCTGTTTTTTTGTGTTTTATTTAAGTCAAAAGAAAAATAGACTAATTTAACAAAAAACACTCACAAAATTATTTCTCATCAATGACCTTAATTAAAAAAAAATCGTTAAAAAAAGACACGCAAAATAGTAAAACATGTGTTTTGTTTTTTTAAATAGGGCTTACATAGTAAATCTAGATAATTTAAAAAAGGGTCCACAAACCTCAAGGTCCCCATTATAAATTTCCCTAAACGCCGAACACCCCCCCCCCCCCACACACACACACACACACACACACACACACTTAGTCGGCACAGCTAAGCAAATTTTACTGTCAAGATTTAAAAATGCCGCGATATGCCCAAAATACCATGGTATACTGTATTACCTAAATAACTCCCAGGCCTAGTCTTATGTATGGACAGAAGTGCAGAAAGATTGCTTGCTTTCTGACCAAAGATAGAAAAAATTTGAACACTGTTATTTTTATTAAACGATATACTGATAGCCTGTCCCTGCGGCCGTTTACAGGACAGTCGCCGAGTACTGCCCCAAACTGCAGTCCCTCAAGGTGAACCACTGCCACAACGTCACCGAGTCCAGCCTGGGGGTGCTCCGGCGTAGGAACGTGGCCATCGACGTGGAGCCACCCCTGGAGAGGGCACTGGTCCTGCTACAGGACGTGGTGGGGTTCGCGCCCTTCATTAACCTCCAGATCTAACCGGCGACCATAGGCGTGGCGGTACCTCTGGACCACGCCGCGTTTTACGGGTAACGTCGGAAACATGATTACATGATTGATTGATTGATTGATTGGTTTTCCTGCTAACCTGACCTTGCAATGCTCGCCACACACTTACTTATGAGTAAGGAACATGCCAGTAAGTTCCATGGTGATCACCTGATAAGTAGCTGGTTGTTGTATCAGCATACGCAGTATACAGTCTAGATTAAGTATCAGACACTAATTATTATATTATGATATATAATCTATTAGAATGGGGATAAGATGCATAATTTAATAGGAGTAACTTCCATATATCTGCGTTAACATTTTTCCCAAAACTGCATGCATTTTTAAGTAACTTATAGTAAGGTACATATCGTAATGTGTACACCGTGTGCAGGTACATTCAAGGCTTTATTCTTGTTTCAGCACGGGATGGATGGATGGCTCCATTTCCAAGATGACCACGGCTGACCTATCGGAGTTGAGTTGGTTCGAGAAGTAATCACGTCAAGCGCATTGCGTCTCTATAGCGTTATACACGGAGGCCGTTTTCTGCGGTATATATGCTGTAATGCCCTGGCTAATTTTAAATCCAAATCGGAGAGGACCTGCTTTCACGCAACGGTGTATTTAAGCCATCGAAGTAGCCGAATTTAACGCCACACTGGATCAAATCAGAGAATATAGCTTAAATTTCCATACATTAACGAGTAGTGCCTAGTAGCTAGTTATTGTGATTCGTGAGCAGTTATTTAGTAAGAGTAATATGGGGAAAAATACTTATCTAAAGTTTGGCGAATCTTCAAAAGACTATGTGATGTGCTTTTGCCGTACCGTCCTCTTAAAATAATAGTGAGAGAACATTATTTTCAACCCTGGATATTCAGGTGCTAGGTGCAGCATTTTTTTTTTAAATTATTGCATTGCTTTACGGATTTTCAGACCATTGTTCATTTGCACATGAATATTGGGTTGAAATGCACAAGTACTCACACCTATAGTATCTTGGGTCTAATCTTGATTTTATGGGAAGGACGAATCGAGGATGTATAAATGCAGTGGTGCTAATGTTGTCTCATTATTTATGTTGTAGACGTCTTGGCTGTAAGTTTCAGTGTAATGCCCCTTCTGTTTGCTTACGCTCCTGAACACATGAGCAGTTGGTGTCATCCCATGCTTGTTTATTTGAATCACACTTGAATTTTTAAGGATATGATGTGCGTGTAATATACTGTAAATCTTTTTATTGAAAACATGAACGTAATTTTGAACTATGTGACTTTTATTTATGGCTTGGGTAATAAGAAAAATATGAATCTTAATATGTAACTGCTTGTATAACTGGCTGTGTATATAAAGTCTTATTTATGACCAGGATGTTGTGGTGTTTGTCTCAATTCATGAATACACAATTTGTATCTTTCCGGGTAATAATCGGGCTGTATCCTCAAGCAACTGCAACTGTACCTTAACTGTAGACAAATGTATCTATTAAGGTACAGAAATTGATTCTGTGGGACATTTTTGTACCATTTGGGGCACCTTAATGATAATGCTGTTTGTACCTTGGAGTATAAAACTGCACCAGGGCTGCACCTTCTTTTCTGACAATGTATTCATAGATGCAAAGATATAACATTGTTCATTTAAGTCAGACATTACAAATTGAAGTTTGTATTTGATACATTGATACTGCAATGAACTCTTTGGGTGAGTATGTTATATCTCTCATTGAAACTGTGCTTGTTAACTTGGGTAGTGTGGGCCAATATTTCAGATATTCTGTCAGATGATGTAAAAAGCAGAAATATCCAATGTGTAAAACATAATTTTCAGGAACTTTACCTGATGTGCTCTCATGTTGTATAACTATAACAATTTGTACTAATGTACATTTATTTATGGAGGCTAAAGAATATTTTTGAATATAGAACGCCTCTAGCCCTATTAACATACTTTCGATATGAACATTTCCTTTGTAGCTGTAAGACCAATAACACATAATATTAACTTGTAACTATCTAAGATGCCGATCTTCCGGAGGTTGTGGTAGTATAGATGTCACGTCCGTGATACCGAGGCAATGCAGAAGTGGTCTTCAAAAGCAGGAACGGAAGTTGTGAAACTAGGCTGCTTTGGTGCATCCTTTCGGCGGCGGCGGCTCTGTGAATATGGCGCCCTCTGCCGGTGCTCAGCATTTCTTATCACTTACGTACGCGCAGATTTTTTTTGTTTAAATAGGCCTATTAAATCAATGCATATTATTCGAATTATTCCTGTCTTTTTTCTTTTCTTTTTTTATAGGCATATTTTTTATATATCAGTGACAGTATTTTATACACGTACACGTTTAAAGTCAGATTTATCAGTCTGTACTTGTGCGACTTGTGTTACAAATGATCAAAATAAGCTGGAAAGGAATTCGTTATTTTTCCAAAGACCAAGAAAATCCAAGACACAAAATATATTCAGGTAATATATCACATACAACAGCATGGCATGCAATTTCTCCAAAAGCAACGGCAACAATAACAAAACCTGTAAATTCATTGAAACATGAAATTATAATATATCACCACCAATCATATATAAACACATAATGTATTATAATAACTAGTTTTATAATTTTATTTGAAGTTTCATTGTTTACAACAGTTCTGAATGAAGGTTTTGAGCAATGTGTCACGTGTCAAGTATGTTACACACCTTCTGCAGCCTGTTTTATTATACAGCATCACCAAATTTGTGATTTACTACTTACAGATATGTAATTTTTGGTAGGGCTAAGTAGAACAAAAGCTCAAACTAGAAAATTGATTCTATAAACATGTTTAAAAACATTGTGCGATATCACTAACATTATAGCACTGCTACAATGTGACAAACTAAGGAAAGTAATTTCTGAGTTATGCCCTTGCACCCAATGCTGAATTTCAACTGAGTATAAGACATTAATTCATTCTCTTTGATAGGCCCTAGACATCATTGAAATCTGGCAAATGGGTAATAAAATGTATTATTCCGAAAGTTCTACTTGTGAGAGCTGGTCTATGCCGGACTCAGGTTTTTGCTACCTTTTCATTCCTGAAACTGATCTGGCCCACCGTACCGCGCCAAGGAGGATTGCAATCATTGCTTTGTCCCATTCCCTAGATTCATTCAACTCCAGTTTGACGCACACACACACACACACAGACACGCACAGACACACACACACACACAGACACACACACACAGACATGCACAGACACACACACACACACACACACAAACAGACACACACACACACAGACGCACACAGACACACCCACACACACACACAGACACACACACACACACAGACAGACACACACATACACACACACACAGACAGACACACACACACACACACTAAAACTAAAGAAACGTCATTAAACCATGACGACTTAGACTGCAATAAACTACATTTTCATTTCAGTTTGTTCAAATTGTTACTTGTTCGAAATTATTTTAATGGCAATAGAGGATTATATGGTCTTGCAAGGCTTTAATTCTATTCCTAATCTAATCAGTATTTATATTACATTTACAGTATTTCGTGATGTAAAAAGTAGCGGTATTCCTGGAAGCGGCCACATTGAGAAAGGACGCACTCGCCTAGGGGCGCACTCGCCTAGGGGGCGCCACAGAGCCCGAGGAGTTTTCCTGTCTCGGCACCCACTTGATTAATTAGCTAAAGAAATCGTTTGGATAGAAAATAACATTACCTGGCCTTTGTAAGTAAAAATTAGCTGCCTAATGGAGTGTCGCAATAGTGGATTGATTAACCTGAACATTATCTAGCCCATAGGCAAGACAACGCCGGCGACTGCGCGAAGACACCTACAATTAATCCAATTAACAAACTCCTGTGGAAAAAGTAGAGGTATTTCTAGTAGAGTTTGTTTTTTGTCCTGCAGAATACATATATGCGGATCCGAAGTCGCGTCAGCCAAGCGCGTTGCCCCTTTGCGTTTAATAAACAGGGAAATGTCGCTTTCTGCACTTCACAAAGCCGTGGAAGTTGAAGCTTCCTCTTGGTTGGATAGGGGGACCGTGCCGGGAGGTGCAGCGCTAACTTTGGATCTTACAAGGCGCAGAGAGACCGCGCCTATGACGGCGCGTCAAAGCGGAAACGCAGGCAAAGATTAACCTTACTGTTGCTGTAGATGTGTTAATGTAAGATGTACCCTTTTCATCATTTTTTAAAATGCTGTAAAATACTGTCAGAAAAAAAACATGACACGTAGGTCTATGTACAAATACGTCTGTTTTTAATACGTTTGTAGTCCAATCAAAATACAGAAAAGGATCATTTTCAAATTTCAAATGAGCTGGAAAAAAGTAGTGGGGGAAAGCATGGCAAACAAATAAGAAATATGAGAGTTCATTGACGTTTTAAATATCAATGTGCTTTTCAGCATCAGACTGAACATATTACAGATCTTGATTTGAGATCTGTATATGATGGAATTAAACAGCATATGGCCTAAATATAAATATGCATGTATTAAATGTTATTTTGCTATATTGATTTTGACAATTTCTTTGGCCTGGGCGTTATATCTGCAATTAAAGCAAAATCGGCCTGAATATTATATAGGTCAGAAGTATTTCCATATGAAATGTGTTTGCGGTGGAGAAAACACGGATTCTGTATGTTTTAAAGCCAACGTATTATTTTGTGCAATAAATAATGTATGAACTTTTTGGTGAGCCTATAGATAGACGTAAATGCACACATAGCTAGCCATGCCACTTTTGACAGGTGCAGCTTATTGCCTGCGACCTTTCCGCTGGAAAGTAAATAAACAGTAACGAAAAAACCGTCCTGTAACGGGATGTAGGTTTACAGATCAACACTAGATGTCAGCATTCAGTTATGGTACCGGTTATACTTACCCCCCCCCCCCCCCCCCCCCCCCCCCCCCCCCCCCCCCCCCCCCCCCCCCCCCCCCCCCCCCCCCTCCCCTCCCCGCTGGTAATTCTCTCCTTTTTTGGGAGACAATCTGTTACATTTATATAATTTTCTCCAGAGTGATCATAGTCTTCCAAGAAAGGTTGATTAAAAAAGAAACTTTTACACTAAATGAAACGCATCAAAAACTATTTTAGGATTCAATTTACTATAAAAATGCTTTGCTGCTCTAAACTTAGAGTTCTAAGAATGGGGGGTTTCTCGTTTAATTCTGAGGATGGTTTAATCCCATGCAAATGATACGATTATTTGGTTGTTATATGAAATCAATTATTTGTCACAAGACTACAAGGTTAAAAGCCTTAGTTAGTTACATACGCAGGTTTACATGGCTTTGCAAATGCTTTATGTGGAGTTTATTGTACAACATGAACTTATCATATTTTCTACAGAATAATGCTATTCTCCCTACATTAAAAACCATCAGCGGCAAGCAAGGTTTCACTTGTGCAAGTTTGGCAGACATCACGGTCTTGCTTCAAGTCCTCTTCCTTGCCATTACAAACACAAGAGATCCATTTTCCACTTCATGGCATCGTGTGCCCCATCTGCTACTGTGACGACCAAGAGCTCAAGGTGCACCAACAGAGATTTTCACCGGCAGGCTGGGGGACCCGAGCCCACAGCCGCCGCAGATCAGGACGCTGTGCAGAGACGTCCTCTGGAGCGTGCACGCACTTGTTTACCAAATCATTGTATTTTCATTAAGAGCGCTGGCGAGATACTTGTGAAAACTATCCCGTTACTGCTGGACATTTTGCGTCGTTCTTTCATTACGAATAAATTGTGAATGTATAGTGATGTGCGTGCTTTTTTGTCTATTTAGTGGTTTATTGAAAACGGTTTACGAACGATTCATTCTAGGCATCAAAACAGCCATAAATGAAAAAACTATATAATGCAATAAGTATATGAAACACTTTTTTGTTGTTTTTGCTATGTTAAAATAAAACAATTGTTAAAAATTAATAAACAGTGTACTGAACTATGTAAAAGAATAAGGCGCAAGACACTGAATGATCTATGTCAATTAAAATATAATGTATAAGTCTGTATTTTACTTTGATAACCAATGAATTTTGTTGATTAGTTATTTTATGACAGGATTAAGGATAACGGCGCTTTGGATACAAATAAATGGTTTGATTTTTTAGGTTTAAGAAAACTCCTGATTCAAAAAGGATGTTTTTCGGTAAGGTTAAGTTATGAAATAAGTGTTTGTAGGAATTTTAAAACCTCTGTTTTATCATTCATTATAATAATTATCTGATAAAAAGTATGTTTTTTATGATAAAAGGACCAGAAGTTACTTTGGATGCTGCTGTATTCAATATATTTGCTTAAACTTTCCCCCAGAATATATATATATATATATATATAAGAAAAGTAAAATAGGTTGCTAATACATTTTTTTGTAATTTTTTTCTGAGTGAAATGTATGAATTTTTCTTTATAAATTGCTATCAATCTAGCTAGTGACGAATAAACCGGTTTACCTATTTGTGATATT
The DNA here is from genome assembly GCA_026780765.1 of Petrocephalus schoutedeni. Taxonomy (NCBI): domain Eukaryota; kingdom Metazoa; phylum Chordata; class Actinopteri; order Osteoglossiformes; family Mormyridae; genus Petrocephalus; species Petrocephalus schoutedeni. The sequence goes on from JAODKL010000041.1 coordinate 8,596,055, forward strand.
TACACGGATATATCTGTAGTGGTGTCTATGCACGTCAAAAAAAAAGCTAACGAATGAGGAGTCACAATGTGCCCTTTTTTGGAAGGATTCTGCTATTTTAACAGACAATGGGAGAAGTTGGACCCCTGATTCCTCATTTCCGGCCTCTGCTTAGATTCACCAGCCACTCTTTGGCGATGGGGATAATTCATTATCGCCTTAATTACCTTTTCCTCAACTTCTGACAGTAATACCACAGGCTGTCTATGGAACAATTGTTAATAATGTTTCATTTGTCGGTTGAAGAATGCTAGATCCTCTTTGTAATTTCACTTTATTTTTATATCAACTTTATTACAATTATTACTAGAACTAATTGTATTATGTAATTACATATACAAAATGAAAATTTCTATCAGAAATAGAAATAGTTTCAACCGAGATGCACAAAGTCCTATTAAAACGTTTATTTTTAAAAATAATATTTTAAATTAAAGTTCAGTTATTCTTCACGTTTATTTTTGTCTCAGTATGTGGATTTAATTGTGTATCAGAAAAGTTTATGAAATTTAATTATTTTTGTTTCTTTACAGTTCAAAAGTATTGTTAGCAAAATGCTACATGATTTTCCCTATGCTTCTGTAGGGCTGGGAGGAACTAAAAGGGATCTAATAGCGTGATGGAAACGGCACTTTAATAACTGACGAGTTTAAGCACCATGAAGTGTCTCCTGACTGGCATCATGGGGCTGTGAGGTGACATAACAAGCGTCCCCGCACTGGCTTATTAGATTTATTGTGACATGATTAATAAGGACCCATTCGAAGGCTGGTATTTAGTGTGAAAATGGATTAGATTTCTCCCTCCGAAACCTAATTTCGCCCAGACTTCATATTATCTTACCGCCAATTCAGAAGAACCCGGTTGGATTTCACTGCTGCGGTTCTGGGACCACGTCGGCCAAATTTGTGGCATTAACGAGTCGAACGATTAGTGTCGATATAAATATTGAATAAGACAACTTCAAGCTCTGATGACTTGTGGCAGCCGAACATCAGCAGGTGATAGGCGTGCTCTTTGTGGGATTTCTCTCGCAAGTTCAGGGTCACCTATAATACATCCATCCCGGCGAAAGCTGCCTCTCTCTCCGCGGCCGGAGTTATTGATGACACGCTACTGTTCTCCTCGAAAACGGGACAGATACATGTTTGTTCGGTGAAAAGGAACCTCCCCGCCTCCGGGTTTCTGGAGAAACAGGTACACGCCAAGTTACACGGTACAAGAACAGGGACACGACGCGACTCCGTGACCTTTTCAGCCAATAAACGTAATGCTTAAGTACGTCAAAAGGGCACAGCGGAAACCGCAAAACAGAAACGAAAACTGTAGTCTTAAAGGGCTGCTTTGGCGAAGCCAGGGCTTGATTTAGAGGTCTAGAGTGTCTTGTGGCCTGGAGGTGCATCAAGCTATCAGAGCAGATATAGTCAGCCACCTATGAAGTTACCTCAACTCTCCTTTGGCCTCCAGTCTAGATCCTGTCTCAAGGAGGTGCATCAGAGAGGATTCCATTCTCCTAAGCTGTGAAGCTGCTGGGATATAAACCCTTAACCAAGGCCGCGGCTGGCTGTCCTAGGAGAACGCCGTTTTACCGCATCAAACTAAATGTCCAGCTTAATGTCAGGTATTTGCAGGCATGTCGATTCTCCTCGTATCACTGGCAAACTTTATTACCCGCCCCAGGTTTCCTGAATTCTTGTTGTTTTGGCATTGCACTTTAAATAAAGTACAGAATAAAATATATATAAAAAAACACAAACATGCATCTCGTATTGAATATATGTATCCATAACCCAACTACGCTTATTAAATAGAAATGGTTGCTGATAATATATATATATATATTCTGAGTGCTGGTTAGCTAGTTATTGTTTTTCATGGTCCGGGAATTTTAGATGACAATATTTTTACTTTGTTAGTCCCACATTTAACACAAGCAGAGGCAGAGCGCAATCACCCTTTAATTTATAGTAGTGCATTAGGAAGCCACATCGCAGCTTAAAGACCTCCGGTCATGTGCTACGCTTGGCGTATAATACGAAACGCAGCCATTCAAAGTAGCGTTTCCGCGAGAGAAAAAAAAAGCTATTTGCGCTGCCCGGCTTGGGGGCTTAAACGGGAGATTAAAGAAACAGAGCGTCTCCGGTCGCAGATGCCTCTGATGGCCAGTACAGTACCGCATGTTAGGGGCTGAGTAAACGACACATGCTTTTGGGCCCCCCGCCCCCCCCCCCCCAACCCCGCAGCCAATGGGTTAAACGTGCTAGAGACCACATCCATCTTCTGGATCGCTCGTCACATTAGCATTGATCTACGGGGAAAGTAAGAACACGGTTGTGTTATTATACACCGCCGAGCAATTTCTGTTTCAGTGATTGAGTGTACGGGCGGAATTTTGAAACATGGTCACTCTAACATATTTTGTCTTCCTGTCAATAACGTGGCACTTGTCCAAATTATGGATCAATAGCGGCTGATCTTTTTATATTGGGGTATAATGAAGTTGGTTCTTTTTTTTTATTGAAGATGTGATTTTGCTTCTGGAAGCTTTTATAATATTACAAATAAAATAAATATACATATATTTATTCATTCGACTTACTTTAAAACTTAGTTTGTGAGAATCCCAAGAATAATGTGGGAAAAGGTGTTTCTTATTCGGTTCTGGGACATTTTCCAGACTCCTCTAAGAGATCGCCGCGTCAGCCCACTGTTCGATAGAAAGCGGACTACCCTCAGAAAAAGAGGAATAAAAAAACATCTGTTGTGGTTGTAGGGCCGTCGTGGTTGTGTCTTTGTGGGCCGCTTTGTGGGCTCAGTTGTGAGGTTTTTTTTTTCCTTTAAAGACCGTCATTTGTTTTAATCTACTTGGTCAGAGGGGGCGAGGAAAAGACAGTGAAGAAAAGGATCACGTCCATTCGACTGTGAAAACCTCATCTTGGATATGATTTCTGCTTTAGCAACTCAACTGACATCCACAAACCAGAATCCCCGTAAAATCTCAAGCATTTGCATGCTATAATTTATTAGGAATTAATAATTGTATAAAAACAAAAAAAACTGGACACGTTTAAATGAAAAACAAAGCAAACGGATTAATTAATGATATATAATAAATAAAATGTACATGCTGAAAAGTATCGTTTGATGTGTTTTAATTCAGTATTGTTTTTACGTGAAGTATGCGTTAAAATACGTTTTCTTAATCTAAATACTTATAATTTGTCTTGTTACAAAGTTGGTTTTTCTAGAATATATGAACGCTAATGTATATAGTAAACTTAAAAAGTGTGGCGAAAATATAATCAATGTTGTGTTCACTGTTATGTCTTGAACAAATATTCTTGACTGTTTCATTATGCTAAATACATATTTTATTCAAAATGCAACAAAAACAAAAACTATAACTGCTTGGCATACATTGTATTGTTGTTTATGATTTTTCACATTTCCAATACAAATCTTTTACAGTTCCAAAAAACAGAAGAATCAAATCAAAATTAACATTATATAAATATTTCTCCACTAAAAGTGGCTTTTAAATATTTTGTATTTTGCAATAGTAGCTTTACTGTGTCAACCATTGTACAGAAGTACTGGAATCTTTTTGACAGCAGTGAGACATTTGGTGGTATTTTTCAGGCTAAGGAATAAATAAAACGGTAGCTCCCGTCTCCCAGTTACATTGCTTCAGTCACAAAAGTTTAATAAGCGGCACAATGGTGTATTTTCCGAAATTCAGCAGGCACAAGTCAGCCGTGGGTTAAAAGGTCTCTCCTAAAACTACCTTAGTTTGTGAGCAAAATGACCTCATTTTCCAGACAACGGCAAAGGTTTGAAAACTTGGGAACTGAAAAAAAAAAAAAAAAACTTGACTGCATGGACGATCAGAGCGCGAGATGGAAGCAAGCCACACACTCCGGTCCAGCCAGTTCAATGAGACCTCCATCTGGGCGTACCCAATATTTACCACGGAGAAGAAAAGGATTTAGAGCCTGAAGCAGCTGCTGACCAGAGAGGAACAGGCACCCCCCTCTAAGGTCCCCCTGAGGGTTCATCTCCTCTTAAGGGAGTTTTGGCTCGCCCTGTCACCTCTATCTTGCTCTCTGGGGGCTTTTTTCACGTTTTATCCTCAAAGGGCTTTTCTGTCTGTTCTGACCTCTGTTAATTTCATTTGGTCTGTCATGTTCCTCTGAATGCCCTCGCTATGCTTTTTGTCTGTCTCTCCCGATACCGGCATTGTTATCGTACCTTTTCTATTTCCATTGCCTCTCTGTACATAACCAGTCTACCACATTATTTTAAAAGCAAACAGGTCATTTTCTAAACAGATCATTCTGCTTAAAGTTGCAGGCTGAGAAATGGCTACTTCCTGCTAGTTTCCTTTTGTCCCCGCCCACTTCACCCCATCAGGTGTAAGCGGGGTCAGCCGCTAAGTAACTATCCACTCAGCGGATAAAAGGCCCGATCTAGGGTGTGAGGTGCGGCCACACCTAGGCAGCTCTGTGGGAGGAGGGGAAAGCAGAATGACCATGGTTGGAGATAATGGCAGGGGATAAGAAAGACAAGTGTTTCCCAGTAAAGAGCAATAGCAAGCAATGCGTGGCGTAAAGGTACAATGTACAGGTGCTTGAACTGTGAGACAGAGCAGGAGAACAGTGAAAGACAAACGGCAGGCCGCCTGCGAATACAGGGACTGAAAAACTTCAGTCAAAGGTGGGCTGGGAACCCGCCCGCCACAATGGCAATGAGGGAGTCATTCCTGTAGAAGACTTCCAAGCCGTTGTTGACTTTGTATCTGGTGTTGCGAATCAGTCATTCAACTGACCTTGTTGAAACCGATGTTAACATCTATGTTGTATATAATCAAAGCCGGTGTAGTGCACGTGATAATAATTGTTACTTAATTGTAATTGATACTTTTACTCTCCACTTCTCCAACTTCGGCTCTTCCAGAGCACTTGGTCTTCTCATAATATTCCCAAAATAAGATTCTTGGGTATGGTTATTTGTGAATAAAGTAAGAGTTCAGGCTTGATTTGATCGCAGATCCACATGATTGAGGTAACAAAAATTCCTATTACAGCATAGCTAATTGGATATTTAGAAGACTGAGGTAACAAAAATTCCTATTACAGCATAGCTAATTGGATATTTAGAAGACTGAGGTAACAAAAATTCCTATTACA
>JAODKL010000041.1:8606315-8622131 GCA_026780765.1 Petrocephalus schoutedeni
GTGGGGGGGGGTGGAGATGGTGGCATTGGTGGGAGGGCTGATATGTGTGTGGTATTTAAATGCAGTCGATGTTACGCTCTTTTGGGGTCAAATTCTGTGGCCCGCCGCAGACCTCAGGAATGGCACCAGCTTTATGTTGAAGGCTGTTTTATTTTTTTTTTTGTACGCACGGGTTTTCATCATTGCCCCCAAACAAAGTTTTAGAGAATGGGTGACACGTCCACGCGGGACCTCTCGAGAACGCCACTTAATTAAAGTGACATCCGAGGCCTTGCCTGGACACTAATAACCTTCGAAAGCATTAAGATCTTCCTAATTACTCCATCTGAGGAGCATGAGAAAGCTGGTGTGTGAAACACATGGACGGCCAGCACTGGGCTAAGCCCTGCTGGTATTTGGCCCCATGAGCCGAGCACCATACAAAAGACAAAGACCTGCAGGTTACTCATCCCTCTGAATCAACGCCGGTCTGCCTCTCGTTCGCCGCTTTTATGAATGAGACTTTATGACAGTCAGGCTGACAGTGCCTATTCATGGGGCAGAGGGAGTGAAAGAAAGCAGCCTTTAATTGGAGGGAGGCCCAACTCGGGCACCTGGATCGTCATTAAGGTGCCTTTATGGTAGACCCTTGTTTTAGTCATGGGGTGAAAGGAGCGTGCTTTTGTCTCTAATATTGTGATTCAAAATGTCCACTGGATTGTCAGAACAGAGAATTCACTTAGAAACCCCTTTGTTGGGAAAAGTCTCACTCTTTTGCACAACCCGCATTCAAGGCTAAAAGGCATTTTACAGCTCTGTTTAAGAGTTAGGATTCAAAGGTATTTATATTTTTACCATATCAGCTTACATTATCTACAAGTTTATTTTTATATAATGTAACATTTATATATGCAATAATGTATTCTCTACATTCTCTCTATATATAGATATTTATATACACACACTATATATATATATATATATATAATACACACACACACACACACACACACACACACATACACATATGTGCAAAGCTTACATAAATATATAAAGATGTGATAAAGATGCAGCCTTTAAAGCTGTTTACTGGAATTCCAATTTTTTGTGATTTCTAGGAGTTTTATTTTCTTATTAAAGATAAGTGCTCTCAGTCTGGCTGCCTCCCCCTCCTCTCCTGATAAATACCACATCCTTGTTAAGAACTTGAAATGGAAGGAAACCAAAGACGCCTGTGAGACTGCCTCACCTCTAACGAGGCCGAGATCTGCCTCGACATTATGATTAAAAAGAAATATATTGCAAACTGCTGAGTACTGTGCCATCAAAACAGTCAACACTTAAGGAAAGACCCGTTTTTCCAGATTCACAAATATCTAGAAGCCTTAAGTCAAAATTGTATTTGTATAAGCTAAATAAACATAATATATAAACATAATGTATGAATGTAATATATAAACACAACTAGGAATTAATATTAAAACTATACAGAATAAAAAAGAAACTTAGGAGGCCTTCCACACTGGTGAGGATTGACAAGCCAGGTGAATTCTGCTTTCTCTCTTGGTGTCCTTCTCAGACCTGTTTAAATGGAGTTGGCGTGAACCCGTGTCCTCCAGCATGGAAGGATCAGAGTTCAGCAGGCAGCCTCAATCACAATAGGGCCCCTATTATGTACACATCTTTTGTTTTTTTCCAAGTCGAACAAAGGTGTCCAGCGTGGAGTCCTCCTCTTATAGTAAGCTTCTGAAAAAGTCTTCACACTAAAGTACCACTATTTGTTTAGAAACATTCAAGTTTTTTTACTTATGCAGTGCACGCAATACGGATGCTCAATAATAGTAATAAACCAAAAATATAACGTAGACTCATGTAGATAGCTAGGTTAACTTGCACTAATTGATGAAAAGAAAAAGATCTCGCAGTATGGCAACATTAATGCCTATATTTACCCACAATCCATCAAAACTTGATGTTGACAGGTGAGCCTCTGTTTTGCCTGGCTCCATGAAGACGAGCCGCTTCCGTGCTATAGCAGTATTTGTTCTGATAATTTAAACACAATGATGCGTGATGTGTATGATACTTCAGTAATCATGCAAAAAGAAATGTATTCCGTTAACAAATGCTTCAGCATCTGTCTTCACTAGTGTGTGCATGATACTTTACATAAATTATTGGATACAAATTTTGTTCAAGCATGTATTCCCGGGATTTTCATGCTAGATAAACTCTACGTTTTATTTAAAGGAGCAACGGGTCAGTTTATTGTCCTTTTAATAGCTATAATCATTGTTCGCAACAGTGGCCCCCTTAACAACTTTCCAAACAGAAAGTCTTTTTCATGAAATCTAAACCTGAAGAGCACAGAAGATATAATTCGTTGCAGTAATTGCTATAAAATTAGACAGAAATTCCATCTAAAATAAAATATGTATATGCTTTTAGGGTTTACATATACTCTGTTTTTAAAATATGGAACATATATGGAACATTTAATATATAGCCTGATGATGCTTACGATGATGACCAGATAGTGTGATATGCTGATTCATTCATAATAAATGTTAAAAATGTTTGCAGCTTTAATTGACTTCCGACTATTAGCAGGATTTATTGTAAATGTCTAATGGGGCTGTCAAACACATTCATCCTGATCTGTTGGACCTGCATGCCTTGATGTGATATTTGCTAATTTGGTAATATAATTTAAATGTTCAAACCCCCATCTCCAAAATTAGTTATGTAGCGGGTTACATAAAAGTAAATTATGGTATCAATCCATTTCGTAGCTACTTTCTTCGACGACCAGCTATGTGATTTGTCATTAATAAATCCTGTGAGTCTATGGATCATAGTGCAAAAACCGTCTTTGGTCGGCGTGATCTGTGAACTCGAACACATGATGATATTTTACAGAATTCATACCGAATTATTCAATGGGAAAAAACATCGACAATGAGCATCTGTGGGAACGTGATCATGAAATAGGTAAAAAAAAAGTAAACCAAAACAAAAAAAAAAAAAAAGAAACAGGTTCTGGCATGTTTCCCTAAAGCTGGCCCAAACAGCCCAATGTGTGTTTAGTACATGTCCTGTTCCTGCAGATTAATGACATTAACGAAGTTTCCATTAGTGCAGCGATGGGGGGAGACAGAGGCGTCCATGCGGAAAGCCACATGACTGAGGCACTGATAAGAGAAAATGAAACATCTCCACGGGCCGGGAGAAGCCAGGAAGTGCCACTCCAAATTAGCCGCAGGCCCAGTTTGTTGTTACTTCATTAGTCCAGCAGCCTCGGGAAAAATGAAAAGGGGGGTTGTGACCCGTCTTGTGCCTAGACGGGGGCCCACAGGAGCGCCTCTCCAAACTTTGCCTTTTTTTCACCTCCCCCTTCTTTTTTCCTGTGCACGCAGACAGGTGTCTGGGAGGGGATGAGTCTGGCACCGGACCAAGGGTGACAAGGACTTCACCAGACGACTCATTTGTTTTGTTCACAAGCGGGAGCTTAGAGACAGTCATCAGGTAGCGAGCCCCTGCTCTCCAAGAATCTCAAGTATGCCGGTGTGGGACCGTCAAGAGTCCTACCTCCTCCTCAGTTTTTCTGTGTTTCTTTTCTGATTGTTCTGCTTTTGATGCTCGGGTGACTCTTATTTCTTCTCTCCTGGTTCATCCTCCCTCTCTTCCTATTAGTAATTTATCTTGTGTTACATACACCGAAGGGTCCTACGTATCGCACTTTGACGTTGAGTGCAGTCATTATGGTGGGATGTCCCAAGATTGCTAGTGTTTGATTTGAAGAAAAAAACCCTTTGTGGGATTTACAAAAAAAAAAAAGAAATGCAAAAACTACAACCTTTTTGCCTGGTATGTTTTAATATCTGATTAGCAATATTTACAACAAAAAAGAATTATTGCTTTATTACTCGTTAGAATAAACCTAAATTTTAGGAACTTGTTTTTTGAGTTTGGTCCATTGCATACTCCATGTTGCATTCCATATATCCGCATATTGATTCAAAAAACTACAATATATAAATCTTTTTATTTAGGATTCAGGTCCCTTTAAGTGATGGTGCATGTTTTCTAATTCACTTAATCGGTTATCTTATATAATAAACAATCTGAGGCATAATGGGCCCTTGTTGGTAGTAACTTGACTCAAAAAGCAGCTCCTTATTTGCTGTCAGTGCCTTTATTAAAGTCTACAGTTTCAGACCCTAGAACCTACACTATTGTACTCTCACCCTTCACAGGCTGGGTTAACTCCTCCACTCTCTAAACTCACAGCAGCAGTCTCATGGAGGTTCCTCCACACTTCCAGCCTGCTATAGGTAGATCTCCTGCATTGCTGAATTACTTTCCTCCCTTTGAATTGAAAAACCTAACTTGTTTTTGAATGCATTTGGTATTAACGCTAATCAGCAGCATGGAGGAACAAACCTTTGAGTTTGAGGGAACCAGATCCACTCTTCCTTCTTCCTGCAATGTCAGGTATAGCACAAGACTAGCATCACCTATAAAGCATGAAAACATACGTGAAATGGAAGCTCGTTTGTAATATATAGCCTATATAGATGCTTCTGACGATGACCAAGTACCACAATATGCTAAATTCTCCCAGTTTTCTCTGAATCATTTAAAATAAACATAAAAAATGTCAAGGATAGCAGTAAACTAGCAACACGTACAAAAAATTAAAATAAACGTAAAATGGAAACCAGTTTTCGATATATAACCTAACGATGCTTCTGACGATGACCAAGAACCCACGATATGTGAAATTCTCTCGGGTTTCACGAAATCATTCAGAATAAATGTTAAAAATGCCAGGGATAGCAGCAGACTGGCATCACCTACAAAGGTCAACAAAGGAAGAAGAAGGGCATTGTTTTTAACCTCCGTTAACTGGCAGGAAGGTATTTAGGGATATACGCATTTGTTAGGCTAGTCCCGTAAATTAACCTGATTTTAGCTAGCTGTTGGTCAAGGCTGTGGAGTGCCCTATTAACATCCTGCCGGATAGTTAGTGCCACTGCTGATAACCAAGGCGACCCCCCCCCCCCAGGAGCTCCGGCTTTACGGTACTCCGTGTCTCGCAGACCAAGGCCACTAGCCATTGTGTTCCAATTCACCGGCAGTGCAATCGGTCGGTAAAAGACGGCAATAAATGGACCAAGTTCACATTCCGTTCCCCTTCCCCCTTTTGTCGGAGGAAGCCGCTAACTCAATACAGGAAACGGCTCACGCAATTCTGCGCACACCCCAATAAAACCGAGAATAGTTTGGCACACCTGAAACTGTAACATAAGCATATATATAGTCGACTGCCAGTAACTGCATCACAGGTAATTGAATGCCTTGTTTTATTGCAACAAATGCATGTAACGTAATGTTTTACATGGATGCTTTTGAGAAAAGTAATGTGGTTAAAATATACAATGCTACGTAAAAGGCATCTGCATCTGGATTTAGTTTTTTACTGCAAAGCCACTCGATTGCCAGTAATGTTCCACCATATTCATTCTTGTTTGCGCCTATATCTGAAGTAGCATTTCATGAAATGTTGAAATCCACTAAATATCCACCAGGATTTTTGTTTGTACAAAACCATAACTCAAACTGAAATCAGCTGTAATGTACTTACAAACGTTTAGAATCTACATTCAGAATAATGTGCTTAAAACTGCCTTATTTAATACATTAATAATTTCCATCAATTAATAATATAGATTTGATTTATTTGAAATCCTGAAACATAAAATTGTGGCAGTATATGGACAGCTTTCTAAATAACCTGGACTTTGTTATATAATATGTAATTAATTATGCAATACCTCGCCTAAGCTTGTACAATGAGACAACTGTTTAAATATTTTTATTATTATTCATCCAACAATATTTCGCGAATAACCATGTGAACAAGATTATACAGTCTGGTGTATATTTTACTGTGTCTTAATACTTAATAAGTAATGCTTAGTAAACACCACAAGAGCTTATGCTAATCAGAGAGCCTCGCTTGCTGTAGAACACACACACTTATAGATGTAAAGAGGAATTAAAGAACTCCGTAGAGACACAGCAAATCCCACACATACGGCATTCAATGCAGACTCCATAACCTGCGAGTCAAATCAAGCCTCCAGACTAATTCCCGAAAGTTATAATTGGTGTATCTCTGCAGACGGGAACCCGCTGAAGTGGCACAGGCAAGCTTGGCCCCTTTCTCTGCCCCTTTTGTGCCAAAGCTCGTCACCCGCAAGGTAGTCGGTGGAGGGAGAATAGTTAGTCCGGTAGCGCAGTGGGCATCGCTTACTGCTGATGGGCGCTCGGTGTGCAGCCGGGGCGCACCGAGCAGCTCAGAAAGAACCTCGTACAAAAAGGGACCTGAGCTCAGTTGTCCTTGACTAAACAGGAGACTACAGATGCGTTCAGCTACGCTTCCGTGTCGGGAGGAACGTATCTCCGTGCCAGCCGGCAGGTCACTGGTTATGTCGATTCGAGTGGGATTTCATGCTGATTTGTGACGGGTAGCTTAGCTCTAGGCGTTTATTTGAAGCTGTAGATATTATTGCCTGTGAAACATTTTGACCAACGTTTGTCAATTCATTTGGATTGTTGGGCCTCATTTTATGAGCAAATAGCAATAAAAAAGTGCCAAGTTTTCTTAAACATAAACAAAGCGTGACTGTTACGCTGGGTAACCACAAATTATGTCACATCTGCATGAACAACAAACAAAATAGTTACGCGCGACATTTATTTATATAAGACAGATTGCAATATGATTATTTAACATGAGTTTTGGGGTGAAAAGGGCTGTTTCGAACATGAATAATGTTCTTTTTTTGCCTAGGTAAGGACACACGGGCAGGTCCACACAGTCATTGCCAGTAGTGCTGGCTATCGTGCTGAGGACTTGGGGGGAAAAAATAACCTTTTAACTCGCAAGTGCAATTGTTGGCCTCTTATGCGGCGTGTTCCCGACCACACAATAACATTTTATGTTCTTGAGACAAGAGTCACTTTTCTAATCTTATTTCTGGGGCATAAAGAGAGGCCTTAATACCTCTTGTTTTCCCCCGTACTCACAGAAGAGCTATTGACATACTCAGATTGAAAGCAAGGCTTTCAATGGTGGTCTGCCACCCCCACCCCCTACCCCCCACTCCCTCCGGCCTGCCCTCCACCACAAACTTTTAGCAGAGGAGTAAAGAAAACAAGCCATTGGCTCTATCTACATGAGGGTCCTCACCAGACCTTTCTCTCTGCGTGCTTGAACCATAACACAAGGCAAAGCATGATTCCATGTGTTTCCCCGAATATCGATTGAAAAAAAAAGGAAATCCTGTCTATTGACGTTCCTCTTGGTCAAGACATTGGAGACTGGTGTTTGTTTTGGTCAATAGTCCCACATGCCCACACTGACAATAGATTGGGTGTACCTAATACAGCTCCAAACATATTAATGGACCTGACTTCTGGAGAATAGATTTACAGTCAATGTCTCTTTTTCGGTTCTAAGTCATAATCAATTTTTAATAAATTAGCAATGCATGTGTTGCTTATTTTTTCTTTTTTTGGGCTTTTTTTCTTACAGATATATATTTAATTTGGTGTCCATCTGGAAACCCTTCACTTTTAAAATGGAAAGAAAAAAAAAAGTAAGGAAATTTTCTTTGCTGCATAAAAGTCTATTATGTGAGCTACACATAATTACAATCAATGAGTAATAATAATGAAATCATCTCTTTTTGCACATCTTTCAAAATTTAATTCATTCAAAGATCAAATTTTAAATTTAAAAAAATTTACTTCCATTTTTTTAGCTATTAACATCAAATTTCCAGTAACACAATGCTTTATAGTGACAGAATACAATAATTAAATACACATAAACTTAAAAATAGAGGGCATATTGTATAAAAACACATAAATTACTGTACTGTTATATAGTTTGGTATTCACACCAGAACTGAACTATTATTAATAAACATTTTAAAACAAAAATTTATGCACAATTTTTCACCGAACAAAATTAAGACAAACAGAATTACTTGAATTACCTAGATTTACTTTATTGAATTCATTGTCTTCCTACAACATTAAGAAAACCACACTAATACAAAAGGGCAGCCTACGTTAAATCCGTACAATTACAGTTTGAAAGAAAATGACTTTTAAGTATATACTTTATATGCTGCACAAATAATTTTGCACACTCGTGCCTGCTTGATCTGGTTACCGGACCAAAATGATCGAGGAATCTCAGAATTAGCAAGTATATCGGAAAGTGTTCAAGCGTTCAAATGTGCTCACGTTACAATTTCAAGCGAAACTATTGAAATTCGCACCTAATGTCTAACGCTGTGCTCAGGGGTCGCAGAGAAGGTAACCTGGCACCATTTGCAGCCTCGTGTTATTTTTTTCTGTTGCCTAGAGTAGTCACCCCTACCTCTATATTGTCAGTTTCTAAGGCTTCCCTTTGGTTAACAGGGTGCTGAATCAGGGTTAGCTGCGGGCCTAGACCCATTGCGGGGTAGCTGAGGGAACCCCAACAGTAAGGAAGAGGGTTTTTTTTTATTGACATGAAAAGCTTCCATGCAAGTGAGGGTGGCTGAAAGAAGATGGGGAGTCACTGATTCGCCTGTAGCCCCCCGAACTAACCAGCCCCCCCAAAACCCCGTCCTGCTTGAAGGGGCCGGATGAGGAAGCAGCGTCTGAGGATGATGTGAGCTGTAGCGACAGATACCATATGGCCCATTTTAATCCCTGCTGAATCAAAACCTTTGGGTTGCCTAATGTTTGACAGTACACTGGGGACCTACGTTGGCGGAGACAATGACAAAACCCTCCTAACAGTGGATCCGACGCTTTTGTGAACCGCGGTGGTCTTCCTGTGGGTCGGCGTCCGGCTTTCTTTTAAAAACGCGCGGTGCGCTGTGAGTCCAGAGGTCTTTGTTATTTGCTGGCTTAGATACTTTTTTTTCAGTTTGTTTATCTGGTCGTCTGGTTAGGCGGCTAATTAAAAATTTGACCTTTACGGTAATAATAAAAAAAAAAAACGTTTATGCTGAAAATGATGAAATGTACACTGGAGAGATAAAGTAGAGATAAAGTAGAGAGGGCTAGCTGCACTACTGGATGTGACCAGCTGAGGACATACTTTCCTCAGACAGCGCGCAGGGCTGCTCAGTAGAGTCACACAACCCTACCGCGGCGACACTAAGCAGTTTCCCATTATGCTCAGCGGTAAAAATATTCACACGCCGAATAATATTCTTCTTCTGCTCTAGGCTCCGGTTAAATATTTCTCACGTCTGGCGCGATGAGTAGTCTGCCGCGGAAACTCTCCGGTGTTTATGGCGTGATAAATTTGTCTGGAATACATATGAAGAGTGTCTGACATCTTGTAAGAGAAGTTTTGTCTCTGGGTGCAACAAGGCATTTTGATTCATTTGGGAAACCCAAGCTACTACTTGAAATACGGTGTATTATTTTAAGGTGACTCCATGTGTATGAGGTTTTGGAAGTTGAGAGGCATCACTACCTGGGATTCTTTTCTTTCCTAAACAATATCGCATTATATTTTCATGGAACTCCCTCCAACACTGCCACTTATGGTATGCATATTGTATGATAAATGTGGAGCATGTGTGTGGCGAAGAGACCACCGAGAGACCTCCGAACGTGTACGGGAGACAATTTTCCCGCTGAAAGGAGGCCTACCTGGAAAACGGAGGCCTACGCCAGCTGCATGTCATTCCTGTCAAACCCGGCCAGGGTCTGTCAATTAAGGAAACACTGAGCAATCTGTGGCCGCTGAAAGAGATCCCTTCACCCCACTCGGTGGCTGAGAGACGGCCCTTTGTTCATGGGCATGTCTCACATACTTTCAGAGGCCCGATAAGCCTGGGCTCCATGAAAACCTGCATTATATTTGGCCACTGTAATGTCTCCGTGGGGGCAGAGCATATTTAGGTAAGCGCAGTCGGTGAGAAGGTAATATCCCGCCCCACCCCCACCCCCCGCCTCATTTTCCCTTTTTAATAAAGTCCTTGTTGAGAGGAATCTGTGAATAGAGAAAGCTGTGTGTGGGTGCACTTTCATTTAATTTAGCATAATTAATTTGGAGGCATGTACACAGACAGAGAGACAGACAGACAGATAAAGACAGGCAGAGAGAAAGGTAAACAGACAGGAAGATCGAGAGACAGACAGGCAGCTAGGGACAGAGACAGACAGGCAGGTAGAGAGAGACAGACAGGTAGAAACAGAGACAGACAGGCAGGTAGAGACAGAGACAGACAGGCAGGTAGAGAGAGACAGAGACAGACAGGCAGGTAGAGACGGACAGGCAGGAAGAGAGAGACAGAGACAGACAGGCAGGTAGACACAGAGGCAGGAAGAGAGAGACAGGCAGGTAGATCGAGAGCGACAGGCAAGTAGAGACAAACAGGCAGATTGAGACAGACAGGCAGATCAAGACAGACAGGTAGGCAGACAGGCAGATAGATATAAAGACAGACAGAGCGATAGACAAGTAGACAGGGAGGGCTCGGGGGACAGACAGAAATTGAGAAAGACAGAAAGGCCCAGCCAGACCTCCTGACCCGTGTCATTCGCATCACAACAGCAGAGCAAACGCTTGCTGCAATCTCGGGTTACAGGCCAGCCCACCCTCTCCACGTTAAGCTGGCCACGGCCCAAACTGTTACAAATGTGTCAGGGGCATATTACGGCCAGAAGCCTCCGTTATGGTGGCAGGCGTAGGCTGCCATTCGGGAGGGGCGGGTGCGGGGAGTGGACGTCAGTGGTCAGGGCACGGGACACCTGGGCTGGGAGCCGGGGATCTGCGGAGTAGGGGGGCCCGACATGGTGACACCACAGGGGTGTCATACCCAGACACTCTCTCCCCCACTCTCCCCCCCCCTCGCTGTCCCTATGCGGTCAGACGCTGAGGTGCGGAAACTTTGGGTGATTTCCCCTAAATGACTAATTCTGCATGTTGATGTCATCAGCAACGAGAACAACATCAACAGCCACGCCGCGGATGAATGGCGATGCTCACACCCCCACCACACACACACCCCCACCACACACACACCCCCACCAAGGTTCGGCAGCCTTGGCACATACCTGGGGAGGGACAGGGCCATGTTTGATGGAACACGCGGCAGCTAGCAGTAACGGTAATGGTGGCAGGAGAGGGTTACGGTCAGGGCCGGGGTCATCACAGGGATCAGGTCGCCTCCGAAACAGCGTCGGCGCTGAGGCCCAATTTAGCTGCTGGTAGGGGCCATTTCCAGGAGTGGGACCCCTGCCTGACCCCAAACTGATTTGTCACTGATTTGTCAACTGCCAGCAGGCGAATGAAGTCACCTGCAGCTAGACTCGCCTCTGTCCCCCGGTGACCGCGGAGTCACGTGGGGGCCCAGAAGGGGACCACCTTCCGCTGACAGCTATATTTATTTTCCCGATAAATAAATAAAAGCAGCGCGATACTCATCTGTGCCGCAGGTGACGGGGGCCGGCGAGATCAGTGTGTCAGGCTGCGAGACGGAGCGGCCGTCTGCCGCCACGTCCCGGGCCGCGGCTGGAGTCTCCGCCGCCACGCTCCCACGCAGCCCCCGAGCCCCCCTCCCAACCCCCACGTGGCTAAACCTCTTATTACAGCCGCTCGGCGGTGTCAAACCGCCACAACAAACCCGCGGGCGAGCCCCCCCACCCCAGAATTGGGCCCCCGCTAGGACGGCGCGCGGCGGAAAAGGCGCCGCCGCGCTCCGCTGCGAAATGAATATCATAACTTTTGCAGAGTTGTGACAATCCTGTTGCCTAACAACAAGGTTTAAACAGACAACGTCCAATTATGTGTCAGAATTAGGGAAAAATAATAGCAGTCATCATTCTGAAAGGGCCGCGGACGGGACCGGGAGGGGGGCAGAGTACCGAGGAAGTGAAATAAGAAGGACGTCTGACGTGCACGCCGGCTGACAGGGGGGGCGGGAGCTGTCAGCAGGCCGACGCGGGCGAGGACAAAGCGGGACGGCGGGGGTGTCATTAGAGAGTAAACCCACACACTCGCACTGTGGTCCCCGAGAAGGGGGCGGGGCCACCGCACGCCACTCACGCTCCCGGCTCGCACGCCCGCTCGCACGCGGCCGCACCACGTTATAATTAAACAGCCTGACAGACCCTCACAACGGGCTGACAGGCGCTCCGCCATTGTGACTGACAAGGTGGTCAGTGCCTGTGATTTTTCACAACCACCCCCCCCCCACCGCCGGCGTTCAATGACTTTTGAAAGCTGTGATTAAGGAAGAACTGACAAAGTAACTACAAAACACACACACGCGCACAAAAGATTTCCCCTTAAAACCTGCCGCTCAGGCATCTGATGCGTGCCTGACGAATCTTTTGTTTGTAGTTCCCCCTGAATGTCGTCTCGGATCTGGAGCTGGATTTACTTCCGACGTTACGCCGCCTGATGGGGGCACCGTGATGGCGATGGCGTCTCCAGCGCGTCACGTGGGACTCAGCCCCGGGTCTCCCGCCAAGGACCTGCCGTCTTCCCGGGCCTGGCTGGCACCTGAGGTTTGGTCGGCCGGAAAAACTCATAGTGTCCGCTGGTCTCACGCCCGAAAAAAGGGGCTTTCTAAAAATACCACATAATTACTTCCCTGTATGACAGGACACACAATACCAAAAGCTTAGAGCTGTGCAGAAAGTGGGCCACGATCCGGAGTGGCTCAAAAGCACGCGGTGGCGATACGGTCAGCTGCTCCCTCCCGCCCAAGCTGGCACCCCCACACTCCCCGTGTGGCCTGACAGGCTCCTTAAAGGTGCGAGTCGCTGCCTCATCCGTCAGGACCTCCCGCCGTGAAGGGGGGGCCCTCCCCGGCCCCCGCGCCAGGCCTCCTCCGTGACTCCCTATGGCCCCGGAGGCCTCCTTGCTGTGCCACCTCTCGGGTCCCCGGGAGCGGCGTTGAGGAGTGAGAATCCATTAGGCGTGGCTAAGGAACTGGAGCTCTTACCGCCGGATCCGTTACATTATTTATCCTCCTTAATCACGCCCTCCTGATCCGGCTGGTCGGGTGACGGACGGCGGGCCGCGAGGATATTCATCACGCCGTCCGGCATCGCACCTCGCTTTGGGGCTGGCAGTCATGTGACCAACCCTCCCGGCGGGCAGGCCAGCCAGCCTCTCGCTGCTTTTATTAATTATAATTATTATTATTATTATTATTCTGCCCTGGGGGAACGGCGCCCGGCTGCACACATCCTGTCCGTCAGCGTGTAGGACATGCCTGGCCATGGCAGCAAACTGTTTTTTTTTTTTTTTTACCCGCCAAGAATGAAAACGAGGTTTGAATTAATGAAGTGCGTATTTAAGAGCAGAGCGGCAGAGTGCCACGGTGCTGCCGGGTCCCGGAGATCCGCGGAGACCCGCATCCCCGTCAGAGTACTACCCTCACACCCACGTCCCCGGCCTCGTCCCCGGCGACCGGCGTGCTCCCACAGAATAGGGCCGCCTTTAATTAAGGCGCTCTGTGACTCGGACGGAGGGACCCGCGGAGAGAAGCTCGATTATTTTTTAAAGAGGGAAAAGGTGCTTTTGGCAGCGGCTTGGTGGCTAACTCTACTGCCTGCTGCATCCAGGCTCTGGGGCTCGAACCCCAGCTCTGTCCCTTGTGTGTGGAGCTTCCTCTCCTACTGCCTGGGTCTCCACCTGCAGTCCAAACACATGCTGGCAGCCCTCTCTAAACCGCGTATCCTGTGCGTGCATCCTTATGCCCCCCCCCCCGACCCCTGGGACAGGCTTCTGCCCCCAGGATAAACAGATAAGACGTCAGGAGCCGGAGAGGATCTCCAAGGCCACGCGAACCCCCCCGCTGTTATCGGCAAATAAAGAAGGCTGAAAGGAGGAACGGGCCTGCGGCTCCTTAAAGGAGGCGCAGCGGTGGAGAATGAGCCCACCGGCCTCTCTCATCCTCCTCCTTTAATCCTCCCTTTCTTTTCCAAAACAGGCATGAAGGGTTAGTGGAACATCACTGCCAATTACCACTTACCTGAATTAGAAATGAGCAGCGGAAAGGAAAGGAGAGGAGATAGATAAACGGCGGGGGGAGGGAAGTTACTGCCGGATTTCCAAAGGTGAACTCCATCTATATCGAAGAGAGGCGGGCGGACGAGCCCGGAGTAATAAAGCACGCGGGCGTGACAGCGAAGGTCTGGGCGCAGGTGTTAAATCAGCCGGCGCAGAGGGCCGCCGTGCCCGGCCGCTGATTTATGGGAGTCTCGAACCCACGCGCTTTAAACTTGACCTTGTGCGCACAGTAACCCTGACCCCCGCGGGCGTCCCGTCCAGAAATGGGGCCCCGCGTCACGGCGCCCCCTGTCGCTGACACGCATGTCCTTCAGCGGCGGATCTCCGTGGAGACGCGGGTATAAGGGGAAGCGGATCCCCGCGGGACGGACAGACGGAGCCCGTGCGCTCCCCCTCTCCGTCTCTCTTTCTATGTCGATAATGCTTTCATTTTTAGAAAGAGTCACACTTTAAAATAGACTGAGTCATTCACGCTCAGAATCTGTTTCATGAACCCTTCCGTGCGCGCGGAGGACGCGGTTCAGACCTCAGACGCGGTGAGGTCTGCGCCACCCGGATACCTGACTTTGCAGAAGATGACGGGCGGGTGGCACGCGCTCCGATCTCCGGCAGGGAGACACGCCAGAATCCGGGGTGGGTGTGACAGCCACAGGGAGCCTGCCAGACTCTGCCTGGCTGTTCACATGGAAGGGGGGGGGGGCTCCAGCTGCTACACTGCCCTTTAATCTGAGGCCACAGGCAGGAATCCGAGTCCTGACACCCAGGCAGACCGGCCCATTAGGCGCTGATCCACACCCGCAGTAAGTGGCTCTTTCCAGACTATGCAGCACTGCCAGGTTACGGGCATCGCTTGGACGCGTCTGAATCAGCCGCGGGAAGTCGGGAAGGAGGGAAAGGTGATCACACGTGTCTGCTTTCCTTCAGGTCGGGGCGGGAGGGGGGGGCCTCGAGAGTAACCGCTCATCATCGGGGAGAGCCAGGTAGTGACACGCGCAGGAGTATAAGCCAGGGCTGGGGAGGGGGCTGGAAATATACGTATCCCTGACCGTATCCGTAAGCATCCCTTCTGCACCCTGACCGCATCCCTTCTGCACTCTGACCACATCCCTTCTGCACTCTGACCACATCCCTTCTGCACCTTGATCGCATCCCTTCTGCACCCTGACCGCATCCCTTCTGCACCCTGACCGCATCCCTGACCGCATCCCTTCTGCACCCTGACCGTATCCTTGAGCATTCTGACTGCACCCTGACTGCATCCCTTGTGCACCCTGACCGCATCTCTGACTGAATCCCTGAGCATCCCTTCAGCACCCTGACCACATCCCTTCTGCACCCTGACCACATCCCTAAGCATCCTTTCTGCACCCTGAACGCATCCCTTCTCCAGCTTGACCACATCCCTGACCACATCCCTGACTGCATCCCTTCTGCAGCCTGACCACATCCCTGACCGCATCCCTGACCACATCCCTGACCGCATCCCTTCAGCACCCTGACCACATCCCTGACCGCATCCCTTCAGAACCCTGACCACATCCCTGACCACATCCCTTCAGCACCCTGACCACATCCCTGACCGCATCCCTTCAACACCCTGACCACATCCCTGACCGCATCCCTTCAACACCCTGACCACATCCCTGACCGCATCCCTTCAGCACCCTGACCACATCCCTGACCGCATCCCTTCAACACCCTGACCACATCCCTGACCGCATCCCTTC
>JAODKL010000041.1:8622231-8640376 GCA_026780765.1 Petrocephalus schoutedeni
GTGCCCCCCCCCCCCACCCCCCAGCCCGTCTCACCTCCTCCTCACCGCAGTGTAGAAGCCACCCCGGGAAGCATGGGGGTGGCTCTCGCCGTTTCCTGAAATCGGATTAACAGCTCCTCTACACTTGGGTTTGCTGGGGAATGGCCTTTGCTTTAGCCAGGTCCAAGACCACCCAGTGGACCAAAGAGGAGACGGGGGATTGGGTGAGGGAGCGGTGACAGAGACAGGCTGGAGATACGGGGCAGCCCTTCCCGGGGATTTGCCGTGACTATGTTTATGAAACATATTTCTCCGCTCCTTTATGGGGACGAGGGTTCAAATTCGAGTAAATGCCTGAAATTCCTCCTGGGCTCCATTCAGGTGTATCATATTTTTGTTACTTGACCTGGGAGGAATTGTGGACAGTATTTGATGTCTGGGGCCTTACAAGTTTTTTTTTCTGAGGAACCATCTAGGCATACTGAAACTGTAAATACATTTTTTTCTTTTTTACCTTTTTGTTACATTTTTTATTAATTTTAAAATTAATAAAAAAATAAACAAAATGTAATTCAAGTAAGTAACATAAACATACAAAATACTCAAACAAGAATGCAATAATAAAAGTAAGAAAACTGAGCTTTCAGTATGGTTGGAAGGCTGAATTCTGTGTCTGTGATCAGGTGCATTTCAGAATATGGATTTTATGATCTATAAGAGAAACAGCGGCTTAAATAAACAAATATATTTAACTACACAAATGAAAATGTCAGGCAAATAAGTAGCTTAATCATGCAATATTGTGCAGTACAATCATTCACTGAATGTTTCACTCACTCACATCACGCAATAAACATGCAAGTGAATCACACAATGCGCTTTGCAGTATGGCAGTACAACCGAGGTGCGACGGAGATCAGTGACTGCACCTTTAAACGAATCCCATCATAAACTGAAAGTTTTGTATGGGGCTGCTTTCTCTGACTTCTCTGCCCATTTTTAGACACACGTAAAACAAAGTTGCGACATTCTCTTAATGATTCTCACTGAAGCCGGGATCTCTTTGACGTCTCTCTGTTCACATTTTTAATGGGTCACTTCACTACAACCCCACAGTATAAATACACAATTAAAATTTTGCTTAAAAAAAATTATAAACTGGCAGAGCAGACAGCGTTTACCACCACTCGCTCTACGTTATGTGACAATTGATGAGTCATATTTACAAATGTATGAGTCTACGTCTATTTCTGGTTCATTTCTATTAGCCTAGACACCGTATATTGTTTTTATCGTGGTAGAGGAAAAGTGGAATTATTACTAGCTATTACAGGCAATTATGAGCAGCAAAAATGACTCCCCATCAGGTAAAAATTAAATACGCGACTTTAGATTTTTAACATGTAAAACAGACATCTCGCAATAAATAACCATTCTTTCGGGACTGCAGATTTCGGTAGTCAACAAATGCCCCAGGGGCGTGCTGCTGATGCTTCCCCGCTTTGATGGTGTCAGGGTGATTTCAAGAGAACACTGAGGGCTCCTCGAAAATGAGTTTTTGGCAACTTCCTAGGATGGGCGCTTCCCCGGCAAGCCACCGAGGCTTTGTTAACATCGCCGGTTTAAGCTCGCGGCCTTTCAAGCAGGCCCATTATGCCTAACTCAGTGGGGCAGAAAGTGAAAGAGCCTTTTCTGCCGTCATGTGGGTATGCGGGCCTTATACACTGCTCAGTATTAGATATTTGTGAGTCATATAAACAGAGCAGAGGGCTGTGGGGCCACTCTGAGAAGTTTTGATAATTGGGAGTTATATAAGTGCCTAAATCCTCAGCGGAGGATTTAATTTTTTTTTTTTTTCCTATTGTGTATTTTGAAAAGCCGAGAAGACCTCACAGCGGAGGGGACAAATCCTTTGACATAACCATTCTGCGGAGGTTAGGAGAAAGCAAGGTCCTGCAGGAGAAATCCGGCTAATTGCCTCCTGTGGTGAAGTTTTTTTTTTTTTCTCTCCCCCTCTGCCGTGTTCACGCCGCTTTAAAAATTAAATTACAGCTGTAATTCACTGTGGAGATGCGCACCTCGAATTGGGCTTGGGGGGGGGGGCAGAGGCGAACTGCCGGGAATGACGACGGGGCCTGCGGTCGCGCCATAGGTCTTGCGAGAACTCAAACATCGTGCTAAATAGGGGGGGGGGGGCGTTTGTGAAGAGGTTCACAGCAAGGCAGAAACAGGGGCTTACAGCCACGCTGTTGACACAACATCGCGCTTGGGAGCGATTCCCCTGAAATCCAGCAGAGCGGGGAGTTTCTTCCGCGTTAAGGCGCGAGCCGCTTAGCAGGACGTGTTCCGACGCGGCTTCGACATTAATGAGACACAGGTACGGGGCGGGATGCAGGCGTGCAGCTGCACCCACCTACCGAATCACATTTAACCTTTTCCCGCAAAATCAACCTGGTTTGTCCTCCAGTGAAACAAATACAGCAAATTTAAATCATGATGCTTAAAAAGACCTACAATCTTGTTTAGTCACTTGCACTCTCACTAGGATGTTTTATAAACAGATTAAGCAGCCTTTGACATGAACAGGCAGACATCTGATTGGCCTGGGCACATTTCAGTTTGAAAACCCTTGATTATTCGTTAATGTTAGGTCACCATTACCCAGAATTCACCGGCTGCGGGTTCACTTCCAGGTGAGCAGTGATCATTTTTAACATGACTGGTTCTTTTTTCTTTGGTACGATGACAATACAGAAAGTCTAGCAGCAGATAAATTAAGCTACGTTTGGTGCTTCAATAAACATGATCAAAAGAAGATGTCATAAAAATTATTAAATATTATAAATGCATTAGTGGACACATTGACATGTAGCCTTTCAAATCAAGAATATACAGATGTTTAGATTAATAGATTCAGAACCATAATGCCATGCACAGTTAATAATATAGATGAATGCCCAGTCTAAAAAACAGAAAGGAAAAACTAGTTTATTGCAATCATAATTTTTCAGAGTGCATAGCTGTCTGCTAAATTACATCCAATTTAATTCAGGTTAATTTAATGAGTGTTTATAATTTGATTAATGTTTAGTATTGCACATCAGAAAAGTATAATGTGGTTTATTAGTGTCTGATCAAATTTAAACTGATAAAATTATTTATTATTAGTCGGGATATAAATGTAGTAGGAAGTAGGATATATGATAGACATATGTTTTAGGCTATGTGCTGTGCTTTGGTATAACTCAGGTTTGGTACATCATTCACAGGAAGCTATAAATAAGGGCTTGTAACAATTACTTTTGTTGTATGTAAGTGGCCCATGCACTGCCCCTTTCATGAATGAGCGGAAATAAGTTCTGCCTCACGTACCCCCTGGATAAGTGTGTGGAGGTTCCCCTTTACTCCTCCTGGTTTCTCTCCCAATTATAAAGTGGCAGAGTCTCCCCGTGGCGAGCGCAGCCCTCAGAGCTGCTGTGGGGGGGGGGGCGGGGGGGTGCGCATCTCCCTCTTTGGCTGTCTAGGCCCGGTCGCCCCAGCTGTGAGTGTGTACAGTGTGTAAATGCGAGGCAGGCCGGGGCAGTCAGGCATGACCCCCGGGCCGCGGCAGCGCGGAAGCACCCAGTCTCCAGCAGCGCTCCCTCCCTGCAAGTTGGCAAAAGCTCGCAAACAAGGATTTAGGTCAACTTGACACACTCTCCTCTTTAATTCCTTCCACAAATTTGATTCGTTGTTTATTGTTGCCCGGACCACTGCTAGCGCGGCCGCTTTTTGAAGTCCCCCCCCGCCACACACACTTTTCCGCTTTGCGCGTGAGGCAGCTACACGTCGGTTTATCCGGAATTCCAGGATGCGATGACGAGACGCCTGTAGGAAACTCAAACATTATTAATTACAAACGCCGGCTATTTCTTATATATTGCAGCCAGGCAAATTAAATGTGCCTCATTCGACGATAACTCCTTAGTTACCCTTTGTTTGTTTTAGATTACAAGTATGCTAACCAAAATCCATACCCTAATCCTGTGAGTGACGTGTGCACACTGAACCAGCGTGTGGATATGGGGGGGGGGGGAGCGTTTTGTCACATGGGGGTGTTCCTGAGTGAAATTCCCTGTCCCATTGGCTTGGCAGGAGGCTACCAGTTAAGCATTTTCATGGTGGATTTGAAATCAGATTATATACAGGTTCGCTCAATTGACTTAATGGATTTTAAGAGACTAGATCCTATTAATGAAGTGGGTGTCCCGAGGCAGTGTCCCCACCAATGGCAAGCTAATCTGGCATGCAAATTAAATCCTGCCTCAATATGCATGCCTGTTTAATGTGATCCATTACACCCTTTTACTTGTTTATATCTAATATTGTAACAGAAATAGGCTTATAAGAGCTTGGGCCCACAGAACAGAAAAGTAATTACTTAGAAAGATGAGGTTTGTTTGGGTCTCGGTTTGCCCCTCTCCCCGCAGAGTGGCTCTAATTCCAGCGGAGGGAGTAGTGATATTTCTTTTATTTTCCTTCCGGAACGTCTGACTCCAGCTCCTGCGCTTTGGCCGCCTCCCCTCGCCAGGGATTTCAGCAGGATTTTTAACTGGCAGCCAGGCAGCCAAGCTTGGGTCTAATCCGAGAGCAGCGCTGATTTTTCTACATTGGACCTCATCCGATTTTGTCAGAGAGAGAGAGAGAAAGAGAGAGAGAGAGAGAGAGAGAGAGAGGTATAGCATAAATCCAGGTGTGTGAAATGTGTTTCTTTCTGCTGTTGCCTGTATTTGTTTACTCATTGTTCCTTTTATTTAGCCTGTTTTTCGGTGCGGAAATGACTCAGCATATTAACCTTATTAACCTCCACTCATCATTTTCGGGGGCATGGTCTCCATTACTTAGTTGGCAAACGTCACAACTACTGGCTTCTCTATTAAACCATGGCACTGTAACACAAGTCTCCGCGCTGCAGTTCACCTCAGAATTCTTTTAATTTGCTTTCCACTCCTCTTTGAAGATAAATGGTTTGTTGCGGAAAGGAGTTTCGTCTGAGTCATAATCAGGAACATAAACATGCTGAAGGGCAAATGTAATGTCTGATTGCAGGCTCTTAGCAATCTTGGCTCCCTTTCCTTTCGCGCAGGTTTCTTCATGCCTGGTTAGCTTGGAGTGAACTCTGTTAGTGTCGATGAGGAAAAGGGGTCATCAGGAGGCTGGGTCCCCCCCACCCAAAAAAATTTTCGGGCAGGCAGACTCGCACTAGCTTCGGAGGTTGCGAACGCCGTACACCGCGAATGCCCTTTGCGCTCCGGACCCGTACGACCGCATCGCAGCACGGAAAGGAACACAGAGACGGAGGAAGATTCCAGGAGGATATGTCAGGTGGGTTTCTAGGGTTTGTCGTGATTCCGGCATCGCTCGAAAATAAAGGGTGAGAAAAAAACGATTGTTTACTTCCTAGGTCAAGAGCAGACGGTGATGTTCTGGTTTCTCCACCACCCCCGCCCCTTTTGTCACTCAAGATTAACAGCTTCCAATAGTCTCTGACACTTGGCTGTCCCCAGGAACATTAGGGACAGAGAGTGTGCTCCTTGCCCCATACATGCTCCTCCCAGGCCATGGCTGTTCATCACTTTGCCAGGGGGCACGTGGTGCCACCTATGGTGACCAGCATGGACTGGGCACGCGGCATCCTCTCAGCCTGGCCGTCCCCAGCCTCCTGCTGGTCAGCACACTCTCGTAGGCCCTTAAGAAGCCGTGAGGACAGGATACACAGCCTGATCTTTTAGCTTCTCCCTCTGCAAAATGACGACATTGCCATCCTCCTCCTCCTCTCTCTCTTATTTGCCTCATTATCGAGGCTAAAGTCACAGTGTAAGCTATGGGTCATTTTCTGTTGACGGGGAAAAAATTAAGCACGCTATTTTCACGGTCAGCCGGCGACCCGCTAATGTACAGCAAACGCAAGAAAACTGAACTGCGAGGAAATGCTTTCTGACCTCGACGATATTTTCCCCACTCCACATCTCCTTTAGCAAGTAGTATTACATATGAGAGTGGCAAAATGATATGCCTCATCAGAGCTGGCTTGTTATGAATTTATGTAACTGAGCAGCATAAAATTTTCAACAACCGGCAGTCAGCTAGCATCAGCTAAAGTCACAGTTATCTAATTACAGCAATATGACGATATCTGTTGTTAGCCAAAAGAAATTAACCCTCCAAAGTGTAAGGTAATGCTAATAGATTAGATGAACTTCACAATAAGGAACACAATAATGCCTCTGTGTGGCCTACCACTGTCTTGTGTAGTAGGTTTTCAGAATAAGAAAGGAATACCTAGCTAGACTGATAATACCTTTCTTAGCTCGGTATGTTAAAAAATGCTAGCCTGGCCTCTACAAATGTATGTTAAAATGAAACTAGCATGTAACCAATTTATTTGCTACAATACATTATTCAAGGCAAGGATTTGTCATACTAATGCTTTTGCAGGCCTTTTTCTCAATTATATTGCACTTTACTGGCTGATTTTCTGCATGTGCACTATCCCTCACAGACTTGTATGCTCGCCCCAGTGATTTTAGACACCTTAAAGGTTTATTGGTGTTACCGTGGAGAAGAACCCAGACTAACACCTTCAGCTAACTATTCACAAGAGGTTTACATCCAACTGTAACGGGAGGAATGGCACAGGTCCAATTGGTTCAAAAGGTGTATATTTTACACCTGTCTATAGCTCTGTTCTGAGCCAGGCATAGCAGTAAGACCTGCAGCCAGCTGGTGCAACGTCCCCTAAGGTTTTTAATGATTGAGGTGATAAAAATATCATCTGCCAGTTTCAGGATGCAAAGGTTTGCTGATATTTCTTTTGACGAGACAGCTTAATAGATTAACGTGTTATTAAGCATTCTACATGTAGTGCAAAAAGGGCATTTTATTTTTGATCGCCAGGATCATTGTTGATAACACAAAATTTTAACACTTCAAAATTGTGAAAAAAGGGTTGTTGAAATAAAATAAGCTGATTTAAAAAAATATTTTTAGGATAGACACCACCGGCTTCATTAATATGACGATGAATCGTTGACTCTGCTTACCCAGTATAGGATTCAGTCAGCTTGTTTCTTCACCAGAACTGATTTTTGTAGTATGTACAATTGGGAAGGAAATGAGTGGAAGATTAACTTCCAAATGGCCAAGAGACATTAACAGTATTTAGGTATGCCATGTGGGCTGGTTAATGCTCCGTCTGTGTTCCAGGCACTTAATTATATACTCCGAGATGTGCTGCACAGGTCATGTTCAGCGTTACCGCGTTTGGTGGAAAATCCATCGTACATTAAGGTAGAAGGATGCGAATTTCACAACACTACCATCTCCTTCCTTGGGTGCGTTGGGTGCAGACAGTCTACAAATGATCCCATGTAAGTGTAAAAGCTATTTTGGATTAGCCTGGTCCACCCTCAGTCAAGGAAATACAAAGGTCCATGGACTTCTCTAGCTTCTAAAAGAGGTTTATTAACAATCTCAGGTGCATTGCCAACCCCCATCACTGCACTCACTAAGGGCAACCCCTGATCTTTTTAAATGGACAATGGTAACTTAAGATGCTTTGACTTCTGCACAGTATATAGCCTGCATTACCAAAACACTGAGGGTTTTTGCCCTGCCTGGGTAGTGTCCTGCTCAGGATTTTGTTCCTACCTGTGACATTAGAGGAAGATATGGGTATCCAGAGTGGCATAACCATGGCTAACCATGGAAGGCTGTTCAGATAGGAATCCCCTTGCAGAGACACTGCAGCAGCTACACCAGATCTCCATACAAAGGGACCAGGCACTCATTGACAAACAGGAAGCCCATGCACAGCCAATTCAAGGACAAGGAGTCACAGCACCTGGTCATGGGGTACAACGCCCATCAACACCTCGCTAAATTAACAGGTATCGATAACAATGAAGCCTGCCTGTGTACCTTTGGAGGACAGCTGGAAGAGATAGGTGGTGCCGGTGAGACTAAGCCAGAATTTTTACTTTGTATCTCATGGGGGAAGCTCAAGTAGCCTGCGGCTGCCTTCTCTGCTTCATAGCTGAAAATCATAAAGCCTTGAAAGTGGAAATCCTCACGCTGGCTGGGTGGTACTCATGTCTGCCATGTGATGCTTCCATGAATGGTTGTATCAGCCTATCTAGCCAGAAAGGGCTCAGTGTAGTCAACTCCTTTGCTTTATCAACCATTGGTTGCAACCAGATGCTACACGTCGCAACAGGTCCTGAAACAGATGGGTTTGCTGAACATTTTAATGATACTCTAAAAAGGATGTTTAAAAGGGTCATAGCTGAGGATGTTCTCTTTGGGATCTAGGAGGTTCCCCAAGCATCTACCAGCTTTCCTTTTTGGAAGACATATTTAGCTATGGATAAGAAGGCCTGGAATCAACAGCTGTCTCTATACTGTCCAGTGACAGAGCACATCCAAGACATGAGAGAGTGGATTGGATGTGTCTTTCCTTTTCTAAAGGAATAAATGGATCATGCCAAGGAGGGTTATGAATGGATACACAGATGACTTACTCACCTCTCAAAATTCCACCGGTTATACTGTGTGTTTTGTTACACAACCCTCTCCTGTACCTTCCTGGCCCCTTTACTTAGAACCAGCCATTTACGAAGTTTGTCGACACTGAGCAAGGTGCAGTGAGGAAAAGCTGTACTGTGTTAAAATCCAGAAAAAGTGGGTGGAGCCCAGTCCTTTTATGTCCATACGTGCCACTTACTGTGTCCACAGATGACACCAACCTAGAAGAGGGTCACAGTCCTGAAAAGCACTGGGCCATTCTGGGAACTCCTCCAAAAATACAGAGCAATCATTTTGTCTGCCCATTGAAGGACCCACATTGTATAACACCCCATCGACACAATTTGGAGCTGTAGTAATATCAGGCCTGTCAAATCCAGGAAACCCACAGGGTTATGGTAGTAGAGGGAATCCAGAAAATGTTATATCTCTGCATTATAGAAAAGCCCCAAAGTCCCTAGTCCAGCCTGGTATTGCTTGTATACAAGCCCAATGGCACCCAGCAATTTTGTAATGATTTGTCAATGTAAATTGAATGAGGTATCCAAATTCAACTGTTTTCCTTTGGAGTTTATGGACCCCCCGCTATCTTCCAGCAGATGATGGAAGGTTTCCATCCACTGCATTGAGCCTATGTGACTGCCTGCCTTGATGATATCCATGTAAAGTGTGCACAGCTGTGGGACAATCAGCCATCCTCAAAAAATCTGTGCATGTCACTGGTCGGAAGTGACCATATATTCCATTTCTTTAGCATTCCTGAAGACATTTGGTTTTCTAATGGTGGCTAAAGCAGTGTTTCCCCCTGGTCCTCAGAGACCAAGAGACAGTTCATGTTTTTGCTCTTTCCCAGAGCTGGGGGGGAGCAAAAATGTGAATTGTCTGGCAGGGAGCTGGGAGGGAGCAGCAATGTGGACCCTCTGTGGGTCCCCGAAGACCGGGTTGGACAACACTGAAGTAGGGCAGGGGTGTCAAACTCCAGTCCTGGAGGGCCGGTGCCCTGTGTAGTTTAGTTCTTTCCCTGTTCCACCACAAACAATGGAGCTGAAGAACTGTGAGGTAATTAGCACAAGGAGCTGCGAGGAGTTGAATCAGGTGTGTTAAACGAGGGTAAACCCATAAATGTGCAGGGCTCTGGCCCTCCAGGCCTGGAGTTTGACATCCCTGAACTAGAGTGATTTGAGCGAGAATCTGCCCTGGGCCAAAGATGAAGAGAATTGCAACCAGATTGTTTGATTGCCATTCCCTGCAATGTGGGTCTCAAGAGTGGGTCTGGTACCCGGGCCATTAAAAAACTGAGATTGTGTCTACCTTTAAATATCTAGGAATTGTCCTTGATGATAGCTTGACATTGTCAAATTACATGTTGCAACTTTGATAAAGAAATTGAATGTCTGTTTGGGTTTCTATTTGAGGAATACGCAATATGGACAAAAGTATTAGGACACGCCTATAAATAATTGAATTCAGGTGTTTCATTCAGACCCATTGCCACAGGTGATTAAAATCAAGCACCCAGCCATGCAGTCAGGTTTATAAACATTTGGGAAACAATAGGTCGTTTTGTAGTGCTCAGTGAATTCATGCACGGTACTGTCATGGGATGCCACCTTTGCAATAAGTCAGTTTGTGAAGTTTCTTCCCTGCTAGATATTCCACAGTCAAATGTAAGCGGTATTATTGGAAAATGGAAGCGTTTGGGAACACCAGAAGCACCACTTAAAGTAACTAAGCGGAGTCGCCGAGCGCTGAGGCGCATAGTAAGTAAAAGTCGCCAATGCTCTGTTGACTCAATAACTGCTGAATTCCAAACTTGCTCTGGCATTAACCCCAGCGCAAAAACTGTACGCTGGGAGCTTTATGGAAGCTTTACGGAGAACGTTACCTGTCTGACTGCATTTTGCCAACTGTAAAGTTGGTGGAGGATGAATAATGTATCGGAATGATTTCCAGGGGTTGGGCTAGGCCCTTTAATTCCAGTGAAGGGAACCCTTAATGCTTCAGCACACCAGGACATTTTACACAATTCCATGTTTCCAACGTTGTGGGAACAGTTTGGGGAAGGCCCTTTTCTGTTCCACCATGACTATGCCCCAGTGCACAAAGCAAGGTCCATAAAGACATGGTTGGGTGAGTCTGGTGTGGAAGAACTTGACTGGCCCACACAGAGCCCTGACCTCAACCCCATCAAACACCTTTGGGATGAACAAGAATGGAGATTGCAAGCCAGGTCTTTGCATGCAACATCAGTGCCTGACCTCACTCATGCTCTTCTGGATGAATGGGCAAAAATTCCTACAGACACACTCCAAAATCTTGCGGAAAGCCCTCCCAGAAGGGTGGTGGCTGTTATAGCTGCAAAGGTGGGACCAGCTCCATATTGATGCCATTGTATTTAGAATGGGGTGTCATAAAAGTTCCTGTAGGTGTAATTGCCAAGTGTCCCGATACTTTCGTCCATACAGTGTAAGTCCTATTTGTCTTTTGACTCTAAAAAGAAACTTGTTGCTGTTTCTTACCTGTGTTCTACTTCTACTTATGCTTGACATTGGTTATCATGGTATAATGAAAAGTATTTCTGGTTAAAAAAGATCATGTCATTGCTGTATGGAAGACTGGCCTGGCCGTCCGTGATGGTACGCAGGTTACACCATTGGCATTCTTTAATTTACAAAGATTTTATTGGCCTGCTGCTTTTTGATCTTGCCACTAATTCAATTAATATTCAATCAGACGTAGTTACTCTTTATATTCTGACCTTCTGTATGCCTCAGTACCTGGAGTGTATTTGGAAAGAATGTTTTCCGTTTGCTATCTTCTTTGCTCAGAATACATGCCACGTTTGATCATGATTTTAAGACCTGGCTCATATCTTTTTTTTATCCAAAATCCTTAGCCAATACTGGTGTTGTAATGCATACTTTTGTAAGCTGTGTTTCTGTGGTTTGGCTCTGACGTGACTGTTTCATTTATTACGGTATTCGCTATTACATTTATTACGGTATTCGCTATTACATTTATTACGGTTACTATGTCTTTGGATGGTGAGAGGCTCAGCGGGCTCAGCCTCTGTGCCTGTGATCAGAAGGTCACCAGTGCGAGCCCTGGCCTCGGTAGAACAGTCACATGTCTGTGGGCCTGTGAGCAAGGCCCTTCACCCCCAGCTCCAGGGGTGCTGCATACTGGCTGACCCTGTGCTGTGACCCCCCCAGCTTGCTCTCACCTGCAAGTGTGTCTCATGGTGAGCAAAATAGGGTAGATGAAGGGAATGTACTTGTGCAAATGGAAAGGATGATTTAATTTCTCAAACAATATTTTTGTCTTTCCTTTTCATTTGGTTTTTGCCCATTAATGTGCTGACATTCTTGCCAGGTCTCGCTAGCAATCAAAGCACGTATAGCTCCAAAGGAGGGTGCATGTAGGGTTTTGGGATAACAACCTATTGGTCAGCTGTGCAAACACTGGTGTGGGAACTGGTCAACCAATCAGTCCTTTAATTAATAATATAATTAGGGGGTTGCAGCGAAAACCTGCACACACAACAGCCCTATCCGGACAGGACTGCCCCTGTAAAGAAGTTTCAAAAGTAAAGAAACGTGTGAAAAAAGCAAAACTAAAATAACATCTGGTCCGGAATCCAGTTCAGAAGTTACCTTTTACAGAATTTTTGTCCTCCACAGCTTGTGACTACCCACACCTGTAGTCAGTTTATTAGTCTACTTAAGATCACTCTTGTTAACGGATTGTTTCTAAGTCTTGGGCTTGGTCATGTTTGTGTTTCATACTCTAGGCATTTTGGTGTCATAGTTTCATTTGGCTTTGTGATTTGAGTTGGGTCAAATTTGAGCTCTGAATTGTTCCCAGGTTTTTATTTATTTATT
Organism: Petrocephalus schoutedeni; assembly: GCA_026780765.1. Lineage (NCBI taxonomy): Eukaryota > Metazoa > Chordata > Actinopteri > Osteoglossiformes > Mormyridae > Petrocephalus > Petrocephalus schoutedeni. Next base: position 8,634,654 of record JAODKL010000041.1, read on the forward strand.
TACAATTCTTTACCATGGCTGGTGCTATGGAACACTTTCTGTCAAATGCTTCACAAGGAGGGGATGCTTATAGAAAAAAAATACAACGCTAAAGGAAAATGAATGTTTCTCATATATCAGGGTGGTCTAATGACATGCAGGAATCCACTGATGGATTTAGCACGTCTCCTACTGTCAAATGTGATGCGTCATCCGCCAGCCGCAGAGACTACCTTGCCATAATCATCTCGGCAATGGTTCAGCACTGCATCAATCTTCAGATCTGTCTTTAAAGAAGTGACAAACATTAGGAAAAAAATGTATATAGTGTGTATGTAATAAATGCAATTTTATCGTCAAAATCCATACCCAACTTAAATCTGAAATATGTATGTAACTATGTACATCTAATTGCTTGTTAATATATTTATGAATTATCAATTTTTACACAAATTGTTGTATTTCATCTTGGGTTTTGCAGTATTATGATTGAATCCGTGCACTTTGTTTCCTTGTAACTGCATGCAACCAAATTCCTCCCTGGGATCAGTAAAGTATATTTATCTGTTTATACATTTAAAAGGAAACCAAGCTGTATGCACACTGAGCAGAGCTGGAAATTTTGTTTTCTGTATAAAATTCACCCTCGGATATCACCAGAGGACTTGATTTGTTGTGCAGTGAATGAATTTTTATGAAGCACAGTAATAATGTCTGTCCGTCTGTCTGTCCTTCCATGTAATGCTTATCCGGTATGGGGAGCCCAGAGTCTAGGAATAAGACAGAACACTCTGTATGGGACGTATATGATAAAATTCCCATCACCCCTAATCCATGGTTTCCCATGATTCTTTGCAGTTTTGTAAAGGCATGAGTAATTCCGGTGATGGTGCCAAATGCTAAATAGGAATAGTATGAAAATTTACAGCTGTGATCCATTTGCTAGGGAATTAAATTACTCATTAGGAAGAAATGTTATATAATATGTAATTGTGTTACAGAAAATGAGGGAAAACCTCTAATTTTAATGGAATTCCCCAATAATCAATTATCAAGTAACGCCAGGTGTACTTATGCTGCCTGTGACACTAGTTACAGTCAGCATCAGTTAATATATCAGATGATAATACAATATGTATCCATTCCTCTGAACCATTGTATGTTCTTTCCTAGTTTCTAACAAAAATATACAACCCTACTGTTCATTCACTGCGTATTTGAATTTAAAAGATTATCTACAACAGATAATACTAGTTTTTTATTTCATTTTATTAGTTTGCTTTCCTGATTACCACTCTTTTATAGGCCAATAAAGCCTGCATTTCAAAGTGATACTTTATTTATTTATTTTAGTATTCGTGTTAGCTTGGTAACATCAAAACTGCTGACCTTGATTGTATTATTTGGATCATTTTAATAAATCATTTTTATGATAATACGTCCCTTGGATAAAACATCATGCTGACTACTCGTCCTGACCGCCCAAGTCTCTGTGTCTCTCCTTACTTCTAAACTGCTCTAGGATTGACCAAAATAGTATATTTTGTTCAGCCACCTCGACCACCGTGGGTCCTCCCACACCTGTACCAAACTTACGCAATCCCAGTCCCCCAGCCATAACAAATCTGGGCATCGTTTTTGCACGTTTTTTTTATTTTTTCCTTTGCTGAGTAAGAATGACCATTCCTAAGAGGCTGTCTTTCACGCCTGGACACAGCGGCGCTAAACAATGACACGCCTCCTAATTGTATAATGACGACAGAAAGTCAGGCCCATCGCTACACATGTGGTTCAGCACGGCCTGCCTTTGAGAGAAATTAAAAAAGACGTCGGGCCGAATATTTTCCGTTTATTCGACATCCACAGCCCGGCGAATATAAATAAATAAAGCCTTTTCACGACGCAGGTATGCTCGAGCGTGTGCACCTCATTTCAAGCACAATTAACTTGAAATGGAGTGCGCCAGGATCAATAGGCCCCAGTTGATCCAGAAGGTCTGTCACTCTATAGAAATGGCACACATATGGTAATACCCCGAGCTTAACAACAACTTAGAGGATTTACTGTTGCCGTTTTCAGACCAACATGAATAACAAACAGTGGGCCACCCCCAGGGAGCCATCTTCCTTTATTCCACCTTCAATTAATCTTTAGGGGGGAGGCTACCATTTAAAATAAATGTTGGGGGGTAGGTAAGGAGAGTACATTGGAGTTTGCTCCGACCAAACAGTGCTAAATAACACAGGTTTTTTTCTTAATACAACTGCTTATTGTATTTAGAGGTCATGAAGTTGACTTAAATACAATGATTACCACCATTCTGAATCTAGATTTGATTAAAGATTATTGCATCTGTGCTAAATTCATGTAAATTTCACTTTCAGCAGTAAACAGAATTTCAGCAGTAAATGTATACGTGGCAGTAAACACCATGTTTTTCAATCGATAGAGTATCTCCACAAGTATACGCAAGGCTATTTTATAATCGTGTTGACTTTGGTGACCGTTACTTTTTAGCATTTAGCCTTTAGCATTTAGTTTTTAATTTGTTCTAAAGAAATTTCAATAGAATGCACTTTAAGAAGAGGAACAGCTCATGATGAACAGTTAATTCTTACATGCAGGTCATTAATTATCTCGGGAAGTTCAGCCAATAGCTTAACAAAAACTTTTGGTCTCCCTGTATGGTGTATATATACATATCAAACAGCAGGACACTGTATGTTGGTATTTGTCTGCCAAACTTTTGAAATCCCAATTAAAGGGATACGACTTCTGTGGCGAGACGGAGAGGCACAAATAGCTGCCAGCCAGCGGCTTTTACATTTGCAGTTAAATGTTACTTCTGAACTGCAAAAAAATGGTAGAAATGAACGGTGTGTGCAACACCAGACCCATCAGTTACGCAAATTGTTCCGGTTTTCATGAGACAAAATTGAGCTTTTGATTACTGAAGCTTCCTTTAAATAGAAAAATCCATGCTGCACAGCCAAATCATTCTTTCCAGTGATGGCTTCCTTGGCTGTACTATGACTTCCTGCAGAAGAATAACAAGACTTTGTAAGATCAATTGAAACCTTTCTAATAGTATGCAGCGTCAAACCAGTTCTGTGACGTTTTGTGTCCTAAGAAGTGAGTCAAACTAAACTAAAAGTCATAGAGGGGGAAGAAAGTAGCTTTCTGCATTAAAAATACTCCCTGCCAAAGTAATGAAGTTCTCTTAAACTAGCTTGGGGCCGAAAATGGCCTTACACTTACTGTTGATGCATGGGAAAACGGAGGATGCAGACTGTAATTTGTGCGTGAAGTGCTCAGGTCGAGAGCTGCACACAACATTAACACGACACCATTCAACAGCGAACTCCCATAGTTTCCCAGTGGCCCGCCGTGTATGATGGCTTTTTCTCCAACTGGGCTGTTAATTAAATAGCCTCGATTGAGCTGTTGATTGGAAGAACCACATAATTCAAATAATGTTAAATGTAACACATTTAAAGACTCCCTCTGTGTTTTTCCACAAGCTGAACCATCAAACGACTAGCTGCTCTCCTAAAGTGCCGGTATTGCTGACGCAGCGATGGCGCAAATGAAAATGCTAGGTACTTCAATTAGAAATCTTTGTTTTTATTTATGTGCTTTGATGTTTTTTCTTTTTAAAGATGTAGCAAACTAAACATTGTATAGCCAAATTTTTAATGACACACTTTTTTTTTCTGGATTAGCCAAGACATTAGCAGCATTGATATGAATGCAATAAATGAAGCGCTGTGTTTCAAGAAGAGCAGTAAATTATCCTTTTCCCCTGATACTGGTCTTGGGTCTTGTTTTGCCATGGGGGTGGGGGGATCGCTTTGATTTGCTTGTTAATTATTACTGCAAACGCAGAATCACGTCACAATCAATGCTGACCCGTGGTATTGTGGAGTTGGTCTCTAATGACCATTATTTTTTTTTCCTCCATTTCGGAATCCATTACCAGTTCTCCGTGGCGCTCTGCGTTTGTTGATACAACTTTCGGATGTGGGGTTGACGCGCTGAAGCAATTTCCGATTTCTCTCCTCCGAGTGCTTTTGTTAGCGCCAACATAAATTGCTCTTATGAGGTTCCTCAGGTGCCTCTGATGGGGGGGGGGGGAGGAGGAGAACGACGTTAGTACAGAAATTAATATGTGATAGCAGCAGGGCTCTGTGCTTCGTCCTTAAAGCCTCAGCCTTTATCATGCAAATAAACGAGAATAGATGGAGTCGGGGGCGGGGGGAGGGGGGAGGATTCCAATCCCAAGCTGGCGTTTGGACGAAATGCAACTTTGCTGCATCTCAGACTCGCGATGAAGAATTTATCTGGAGAACTCGGCCCTAATTCGAAAGAAATGGCAGCTAAAATGGGCATGGGGGACCGTGTCTCACTGTCTCCCCGTGCCCCACGCCCGGGGAGCCCGGGGAACGTCGGCTGGTTGCCATGTTCCTATTCCAGTCAATATAACAAGTAATACGGGGCTGATTCCCCTGCCAGTGATACTTCACCATGGTTTTCAGAGAGGCACTTGATTCGTCTGCATGTTCATTTCACTTTACAGGGCACATCAGTTTTGCCATAATGCTTTGTAAAATCCTCTCATTATCTGTAAGTGTGTGCATGTGTGTGTGTGTGTGTGGGGGGGGGGGGGTAAATAAATAAAAAAATCAACTAGAGAGGCTCTACCTTGAAACTGACAGCTGTTATTGTGCTTGGATATGCCCTGCCATCTGGTGCTTACGCCAGGCAGTGAGAGGGGTTAATTTTCGCTGATTTATTCGGCTGCTGCGGCGCCCTGAAAGCCGCGGAGTCGCTGAGCGTGTGCGAGTGCAGAACATGTCCGCCTCCGGTTCTTGGGGGGCACTGTTGACTTCAGAGTGCGAGTGGTCACAGGGGGAGGAATGGCAAAAGGGCACTGGAAGGGATTCTCAATTTTCAAGCAGTGTAACAAAATGTAGCAGTTAATGTATTTATTTGTAGGTACTTAATGGTTTTTGCTGCAGACTGTTATTGTAAGTCTCAGATCCATTGTCTGTTCTCCTTTGAATGCCCTTGAATAGCAAAAGTGTGATTTTTGAATGTAAATCCAAAAAACCTTAAGTTCATTAGTAGCCAGCTATGTCATTGAAAAACTTAAAAACTGCTTAAATGTTTACTTTTGACTGACTTAAAGCTAAATTGATTTGATCATTTTGGTATGACTGCCTGATGTTAAAATGATCCCACAAAGGTATGTGAGTAATCATTTGTTTGACAGACATAATGTTTGGATTATAGTAAAATTGGATGGATAATCTATCCCGCAGGTGTTGAAATACAAGAAAATAATGGTCACCTAATATGCAACGGAGTTAAATAAAGTGATTTTCTGTAAGTTGTTTTCTTTATTCAGATTTGTTTTGGAAGCCTTCCATTAAAAATAAAAATTCTAATACGATTTGCTCACAGATAACTGAATTATGTGTTTAACTGGGTAATTACTGAATTTCTGGAAAACACTTAAAATGCATAATAATTCTCATACCAGCATAAAGCTTAAATTTAATTAAGCTATGATGTAGCATGGTGCATTTAGTAATCCCTTCTTCAGTTTTGCAGATAGGAGTAGTTCAATATAAATGATTGTGTGTGTGTGCGCATGAATGTCTGTGTTGTGTGTGTGTGTCAATCTGACCACCGATGTAAATGTTTCCAAGTAATGGTGCACAAGATGTATATCAATAGCCTCT
>JAODKL010000041.1:8640476-8652057 GCA_026780765.1 Petrocephalus schoutedeni
TGTGTGTGTGTGTCAATCTGACCACCGATGTAAATGTTTCCAAGTAATGGTGCACAAGATGTATATCAATAGCCTCTAGAGAGGACAGCCTCTGTTGAAATTAATAGGCTTCCTGGGGCTAAATTAGCAAGGGTGTAAAATAATAGTAACCATCGGTGAATTGTTTGACAGACAGGGCGGAAGAATCAGAACAGCAGGTAGTTATTATATGAAGTGGTGGAGAGGGACGCTTTGGGGACCCGGGGTGCCACATCGGAAACAACAGTTGGGGTTATAAATACATGTCGGAAAGTCTAGAGTTTCATAGTCTGAGACCGCACTGAAGAACAGCATGGTATTGTGGCGTTGGAGTCTTATTCCAAAATAGGGTGTGTTGCTTAAATCCATGCTGTTAAGCTTGTCATTGTGACAGAACAGATCGTGTCTGGTCACAGCACAGATTTATGAGCTGACAGGCGTCCAGTTGTGTCGCTAGAGAATCTCAAGAGGAAAAAGTTCTAATTTAGGTACTTTGGTAAATAATGCTTTTGACTAAAATGACTGAAAGACTCTACTGGATTGGTCAATAAAGTGTTATACAGTCTGAGGGCTTCATTTTGACGATCTGATGCAAAGCATCCAAATCCATTTCGCCATTTTGATGTCAGAAAAAACACTTTGCACCAGCATAAGGCGCAAAAAGGTTGTCCAAACTCTCTTAATTATTCAGAGGCCTGTTTTGGGTGCAACATGCAATAACCAATCAGAATGGCAGATCACCTCACCTTTAAAAGGCAGGGGTGCATGAGCTATGGCAGTTTGCTATTAAAATGGTGTGTTTATCTGGCAAACCAGATCGGGTTTTGGACGAGGAAACGGACCTGCTTGTGTGCGAAGCAAAAATGTGTAAGCACGTTATTTAAGAGAGCACCACTGTTCCACATACAGTGGAAACTGCGTATAGTGATCACAGTTATAGTGATCAACCACTTATATGGATCAAAAAGCTTCAGACAGAAACATTCTTGTGCAAATACAGGTCAAATACTTTGCTTATAGTAATCAAGTAGTCTGCTGACAGTGTTCAGTTTGGGATTTTAACAAATGACAAAAACACATGGAAAAAATTGAAACTACGGTAATTTTTTTTTTTTTTTTTTTTACTTTGCTTTGATAGCCTTACATTGCCCGTCTGCTTCTGGCTAGCTACCCGAGGCAAATGCTGCATGCACAGAAAACATGACTGGAAAAAAAAAAATTCTCTCAGTGACACACAGGCTTATCAAAGCTAATGATAAACTGGCAGAAATGAGCTAATGAGATGCAGCAGCGAAACTACAATAAGTTATATTATACATACAGTACTCTATTGTAGCGTATTTGAATTATACACAGTTGAATTTGAAAAGCATTTGAAATGGCTGTACTGTATTTTTAAACGGTCAATAAAACTAGAAATAGTGACGCTGTCTGTTTTATTACCATATATGCAATAAGTATACAAATGTCAATTAGATGGTAATCTGCCTGAGACAAAAACAAAAAAATCAGTCAAAATATAGTAAAATGGATTTGGACATGCCCATAAATATTAGTTGGACTTTGCACTTCACGCTTTGTGTTAGATCGTCAAGATAGAGTGCTAGACGTGTTTTTTGTTGGTCAAAAACGCAATGTCATTTTGCTGCCTTAAAATAGCGGTGCATCAACAATACAGCCAGCCACACCTCATTTAAAAATGACCGAAGCGGGGAAGAGGCGCAAAGTCATTTATTTTGCAAACATGCATGCTTGGCATGAAAATGAACAATGCACTGGTATGAAACTAGCAAGACTACTTTGAATTGCGCTTTTTCTATATAAACTCATTTATTTTACATCTATTTTCATTTTGCCATTTTTTATTTGAATGTGTATTATTGGATGAATAGATAGATTTTTTTAATTATGTATTTATTTTTTATAAATATGCAGTTGATTTTGACTTTCATTTTATTGAAATGTATGTTTTAGATAATACAAGATGTGTGGTTCAACCGGATTAAAACAAGCTGCTTTTGTACGAAATGGTCACAGGTACACACAAACCCTTGATCAATGAGACAGAAATGTATCATAGTATTAAATGTATCAAGTTTCTATTAAGTATGGCTGCATTAATAAGCTGCGGATTTGATTTTATCACAGATAAATTATTGTATTAAAGGCAATGAGCATTGGTTACAACTGTAAATGGAAAATGTAGTAGTTTTTTTTTTTTTTTTTGTTTTTCTGCATATGAACCTTGAAGAATTTATTTACACTTATAATTGGTAATTGTAGCTGACCAAGTAATGTATATATGCATCTTCACCAGTGGATAGGGTATTTGCATCAGGGACCACTATTCTGTTTAAATGTGAATGCATTTAATAATAATGTGCTATTTTGTAACAAATGGATAGTCATGTAAAACTACTACCCATGGTGGTATAACATTTATGACTCTAATATACACAGCTTAATAGAAAAGCATGCCAAAAATTTCAGATATCCAATAATAATCATAAAATATATTAAATAATGAACAAGCAAGCTAGTTTATTGACCAATCTCATGCTATTCACACACATGTGGTAACCTGGAGTCCCATCTACAGCCACCCCCCAGTGCGGAGAATGAATGCACTTTGTTTGCAGACTTTCAAAACACCCTTGGTCAGAAAAAACATCACATATGGGCACTCATTTGCCCAAAGGGTTAATGTTGATGAAAAGGCAAACAAATGTACCCATAAATAGGTGCTTTAGCTGGAAGAGAGGGTTTTTATGCCACCAGCTCATTTAGAATTCTGTGGAATGTTTAACAAAATGGTACGACATACAACGCTGACGGCAGGGGGTAAATTAGAGCTCCGAGATGAATTATCAAACAATTAAAAGTCCCAGACTGAGCCAAAAAGCAAACCACAGAATATGGATTAAAGATACTGTGATTTCACCCAAAATTTCATTTTAGATATGTGTCAAAACGCATATTTTAATTTTTATTTCTTACGTCCATATATTTCTTAAGCTAGATCTAAGTTTAGTGATCCATTTGGTGAGTGAGGTGCCATATTATTCGAGGGAGCTAAAAAGGTTAATTTGGTTTTGCAACCATATGGGCCCAAAAAAGGAGTCAGCGTTTAACAAATCAAATCAACTATGTCGACAAAATGTTGACAAAATGCTACAAACCAACATTATGTCTATATAATTTTAAAGCCTTTTCTGCCATCTGTTCGGCTGGCTAAAAACATTCTTTATTTCTTTTTTTGTTGTTTAATCTAGTATTATATTGCCTTTATTCAATTAAAAAAATTTCACCATTTGATCCTGCGAGAGGCTGCAACTCCCAATAAATTACTCCTTTGACCACACATTAACGCTAGTGCGTACTGCGCATCTCTTTCCCTTTAACTCTGGTACCTTCTCCGGTCTGCTCAGTTAAAGTACATTAAGTAGCTGTGTTTGCTTACTCAGAGGCGATGCCTTCCTCTTTGCATACCTTGAGAGGCCGTGTGGAGGAGCAGGCCGCCCTTTCCACACCTCGCGGCCTGACCTCGTGATTGCAGGGCGCCTCCGCCGGCGATAATAAAGAGGTCAGCGGGAACCAGGCCACATAGTGTGCTGAGACTGCAGTGAACTGGTCAATAATCTATTACCACATATCACCCACCACAGAGTGACAAATGCCCATCAGAGAAATAGGCCTTCAGAGGTCAATGGCGGTCTGGTGACCTCTGACGCGTATGAAAAATTCCGCAGTGGTCGGGTAGCGCGAGCTTTGATCCCAGAGAAGTCCCTTGTAATCACCTCAGCCACATAAGACATTTCACGTTATAAATGGAATGGCTAAGACACAATGTATTAATTTGCACCAGCATAAGCCAGACTTTATGGAGAAAAATTCAAGCAAAATTAACAATTTATTTCTTGTGATGCCAGAAAACGACAATGATGTGTCATTTGTACACATTTAATAAATTGCACCGTTTGGAGTGCAATTTTCGGTAGGGAGATCTTATAGCTAATTGATGACATTGGCTTCATCGACTGTGTTCAGGTTCAGGCTGTGATTAGAGCTTTTAAAATGTAATCATTCATCTATCTTCCAAGCTTTTATCTTGGTCAGGGTCACTTGGAGCGTATCCCAGAAACCATTGGGTACAAAGCAGCAGTACATCTGTGACAGGATGCCAGGTCACTGCAGAACGCCATCATGCACATATACAGTCACATGCGTAAATTAGACAAACCAAGTGGCTTAGCTGCATGTCTTTGGACTGTTGGAGGAAGCCAAAGTACCCACAGGGAATCCACACGACATGGGGAGAACATGCAAGCTCCACACACAGGAGTCCAGGTGATATTCAAACCCCAACCATGAAGATGTGATGCTACAGTGACCCTCTGAAGCAGCTCCGTCCGAGATTTAATCAATTACCAACAATTATATAACTGATGTTTTGCATGGTTTTGCTTTTTGTCATATTTACAGGATTGAAATCGCAGAAATGTCTTTTACCCTGATGCTGGTTGTGGTGTCTACAACAGCTTTAAGAACAGAATGCATGGACGGTTCTATACTTTGTACTCTTTATGGACCATAGCTCCAGTAACGATACTGCTTGATCTTCTTGGTAACAGCTGGTTGTTACTTAGCTGAAGACCCTCAAGTGGCTCTCAGCAAATGGCAACATGGACTCATTTCCAGTTTTCCAGTTAGAATATAATTTCTCAACAACCATTTAAAATTTTTTGTTTTGTGGCAGGTTTTTCGTCGACTTGACTATATGCCTCTGGTTTTGCCCAGTAGTGATGTTCTGTTGCTTAGTAGAAAAGGAAAAATCCTGCTTGACCTTGTAAACGTCTGTTGCTTTGTGAAACTTGCCCATTACTGCTTTACTGATTAGTGAAATTGATCTGGACATTACATTTACTGTGGTATCATTATATGTCCTCATGTTAATCAAATTCCTTATTAGTAACAGTATGCGCATGTATTTTAATTCAAATGTTGCGTCTTTAGTGAACCATACCATTATTCAGTTTCCCAGCACTGGGAGGTTAATGTTTGTCATTATATACAGATTGCTGCATCATGAAATGGCAATAAAAATGCACCACTTCTGATTGGTGGGAAGTAGAAAACAAGTGGGTTATGGGGCGGGGCTTATGACTCAAACTGTGTATGTGGGGGTATTGCTTTTGTGGCTGTTGTACCCTTGAGAAAGTAATTTAATGGGAGTTGTGTCAGTGTTATCATTATGAAATGCTCCCAATAAAAGTACTTGGTCAAAAACTAATTATTATGGTATCTGAAAGTTATTATTATTATTAATGATTTTAAAGTCTGCGGATGCTTTGTCTTAAACAGCCCTCACTCAGGGGTGCAATAAGGGGTTCACCCCTAGGTCCTAAAGCCTACCCACCGTGGCACACGAGCCTATTTACTTTATTTGTGGCTTGTGAAATATGTTGGAATTCCTCCATATGTATCGTGGCATGTCTATGGGATGTGGTGCAAGGAGGTCCACGGGTGGGGAAAAAAAAAAAGACTAGAATCGACAAGGCAGGTCTCTTTAGATGCAGTTTGACGAGCAAAATGTCATGCTATCATGCCACCTCACCATTTAAATCAATTAATTCGAGGGCACTGAAGCGGTTCCTCAGCTGTGTTCTTTTCTATTCATTCTTCTCCCTGTCTTAATTTCCTCTCTTCTACCTTCCTGCTAGCTTGATAAACAGCAGTCAACATGACAGAATGTTTATCAGTATGGCCCTTATATTTCTTTCCACAAATCATTTCCCATTTAGTGTTTGGCTGCTATTTCATGGTCTGTAATATCTACGGTCCCACACACCACAGTGGTGTAGACGTGTGGAAGTTTCCAGGACCTTCTGTTTGACATCCATGTGACCGAGGGAAGAGATTAATTCTTAAATGCATCATGCAGAAATGCAGGATGAGTTTCAGGGTGAAGCATTGCTATAAAAATATACTGTGCTCGCTGGCACACAAATCCCTGAGCTCGTAGCGCGGGGGCAAATTACCAAATCATTTCCTCTTAAAACCATGAACTGTATATAATGCAGCTGTAATTTAACTTCCGGTCCAGCTATAAGAAAGCTCTTGATTACCGAATGTGAAACACTTTGTTGCTAAAGAGAAATGGTAGCTAGAGTAGATATACGGGTGCACAAAAGATGGAGCGATGGTCAAAGTGGGTCCATCAAGTCACTGTTTATTTGAATCGCATCTAAGCTAATTACAGAGCTGTGAACGCTAATTCTCAGCGGGTAATGGAATTTCACTGAGACCTGTGCTTTGATGTACCTGTGTTCACGATGTATTGGCAGACCCGCGCCCATGTAATAATGATAGGAATGAACACTGGCCATTTTAAGTAGCAAATCAATAGCAAATTAAAATTTTAAGGCCTGAAACTCACCATCAGAAAAACGCATAATTAGTTCCTTATGGTACACAGTGAAACGTCCAACATATATTAGATTATTAAAGCTTTTAAAAGCAGGCCTACATGAAAAGTAACATATACGCTGTTACTCTAAATCCATTATCTTCCCACACTGTTTATTTCCACCAACATAAACATTTTTTACAGTGCACTGAATGTGATGTCAGAATAACAGGTTTAATAACCTTTAAGTTGATTCCTTTTGACGACTGCTGTCAGGGTGTCCTGTTACCTGCATTGCGAAATGCTTGAATTAGTAATGGCATTATTATCATAATGACAGACACAAGGGAAGGGCTGCGAAATGTAGCTTTGACAACCTGTGTACCGACATGCGAGCTGGCGTGGACAATACGCAACGCTACCATCGCTAAATCGTTCAAATGGGCTGACTCTGAGGTAATGCATCGCGGTCTCACAGGTATCCTCAAATAATGGATCTTAGAGTCTGATCTTTAAGACGTTATTAAATATGATTATTCTGTTAACTAACCTAAATGAGATTTTTTTTTGTGCGCATACACCTGGAAGAAATGGCATAATTTGATTTGGGAAAATGAAGTTCCACAGGATTTCCCGTTAGCTCCCAACATCGGGTCGTTTTCCGACAAAAAAATGTGATCATTAAATTGATTCTGGTCACACAAACATATTTAGCGCACGCGCACACACACGCGCGCACACACAGTGCCTCTCTGTTGCCGTACATGCAGGCTGCTGATGCAGCAGAGCGGTCTGCCCCGAACAACAAGAAAAACACGCAGTTGGGAACGTTCCCCAAAGAAGATGAGCCGCACGAATCCGAATTCACCTAGCTTCCGTTTCTGTTAGGTGGCTGACGTATTACTGGAACTAATAGAGACATCTACGTATCGCCGGGATGAGGATTAGTGTGGCGGAGTATGGCATTGCGCTGAGGCGGTAACGTTCCCATGCCGGCGGTATGCTGCCGCGGCCACTGGCTGTAGGTCTGGCGCCGGATCGCTTGTCTCCCTTTACCTTCTTTGGCTCGGGGTAGCGTCTCCATGTGTTGAACAGAAGGAAATTAGCTGCACCTGAACGCCATGGCAAAGGCCCCAGTGGCTCAGTGATCTACGCGCAAACTCCCTTTTAATAGACTTACACCTCATTTGGCCTCTAAAGCCCCCTGAAAGGTCCCTGAGGGTGGGGGGTGGGGGGGGGGGTCCCCTTGGAAGCTGTCGCCCGGTGCTCGCTTTAAAGCAGCTGCGGTGGGAAGGCGAGCTTGATTAGATGGTGATTCACATCCAAATAGGACTTCAGGAGACAATGCAGCGTTTTCCCCTTTCAAAACAATGGGGCATCCTGTCTGACCCCTGTCACCGGCAATGTGTGTCACCACCATGTCACCCACCCCCAGCCCCCGTGACATTCTCTGCCGCTGATTCCAGTAATTTTGAACTCATTAAACTGAAAGAGCAATAAAATCACTTATGTTGTGTATTTTCAATTCGTCATTTTTATTTATTTTTATTTTTTTTCATGCAGAGTGTGTCATTTTTTTCAGTCACAAATTCAATACGACAAACATTTTCCTGGACTAAACATAGAAAGATACAATACCTTGTTTTAAACATACAGTGAAAGTGGGTCAGTACACAAATACTGCTTCTTTTATCATTCCGAGAACCTTCTGGATTTCTCCCGCTTATTATTGACTCGACTTTTTTTCCGTACGTGTTCCAGGTTTTTTTATGCACGCCTGTTAAGCACATTTGTTCGTATTTTGTTTGTAAGTGTGTTTCAATATAATGGCCATTAACATAACTTATACATATTTAGATTAGGCTACTGAGGTTAAGTGACCTTTTGTTATACAACCTGACTCTGGGATATTGTGCCTTCTGTTTGCACAAAGACGTTCAGCTCGTACAGAGGAATGTACTATAAATACTCATTACACAACTAATCGATAATATTTTCCGTCACTGAAAAATGAGCAAAGTGATCCTTTTGCTTTGAAAACATCAAGCACTTACTTCTACTCCATCCTGACTTAATACAAAAAAAGAGGTTTTAGGACATGACAAAAATGAAAAAATATCCTCTTAGAATTAGACTGTTTAAGACCTCCTGGCTATTAATGCAGCAGACATGAATTTGTTGGATTCTGTCCCAGTATCTCACTATCACTTAATATTTGCCCTTCAAAGGTCACACACGATAATGTTCTGTGACACTAAATTGTCGAGCTAAAGTGGGTTATTTAAAGCTGAGGTAAGGTGGCTGGGTGTCGATTTAATGAAAGAGACAAAGCAATTTGGCCGTAACTTTAAATAATCGATCATAGATATTCAAGTTCAAAATTCCAATAACAAAAAAGTAACACTTTCCTTAAACTTCACGGAGATGAGTTGATGCCAAAACGAACCAGGGGTTTGACTGAATCTCTTGCCATAGTCATTTAGGGAAGACCATTAGTCATCTGAGTATTGCATACTCAGATTAATATGGAGATGACCTTCTGAGGAAAGGTCTGGATTTGCTATTTTGCAAATAGCAATGAATACCAATTGCAGCGCGGTGCGATGCATTGCTGTAGAGTTATGCATCATTGTGTCATATTTAAATTGTGTGCTGTAACCTTGCTTTGCCTAAAGTGCCATATGTTATGCCTTTGGTTTGGTGACATTGCTTCTGCCACATCAGTCATTTAACTTATGATTGGTTGTTTCAGACACAAAAGTCAGATCTGGTTTTCCGGAAGCTTCCTAAGAGTACAATTATGTTGTTCTCAAACAATATTACAGAACAACTGTAACAAAACAAATATTACTAAAAGTACTCATCTGGAACGTTGGCTTTCTGTAAGATATGAAATTTATTGGACATTATCGAAAGACTGTCCAATAGTTTGGTGTGGAAATGAAAGAATGGTGACATTCATATTTTTCAAGCGTTAGTTTTGAAATCAGACTCGTTTTTTTTTATTTGTAACTTATAGAGCGGGAAATAAGTTTACTCTGGCTTGCAGGTCTTTAAAATGACATGTAAATGTTTAAGAATGCCTCCCTTTAAAAAATAGCAAAATAGCTAGCTTTGAAAAGGAGCTAGCTATAAAAAATGTACGATGAGCAAGATACTAGTTAAAAATATATTGATGTAACTTTAAATCACTTCTTCACATTGTAACATAAATGTATGCTACTGTTTTTGTGTATGTTGTTACTGTTTATGTCTATAAACTTAATGAATTGATGAACGACCAAGAAAATCCTGTCTTAACAATGTAAGTAGTAGATTACAAACTGTCTTGACCTGAGTAACTGGAACGGTTCTGTTTCCGCCAGGAAACGAGGACTCAAATGCCACAACCTCACCTCTTATTTTCTTCTGCCGGTGACATTAATCTTAGGCAATAATTGAACTTATTTCAAGAGGGATTTGAAGGTACTTCAGTGAATGTGTTAGGGGGCTTACAATACAGACATTGTTCCTTCTCGCACTTTATTAGATTACATCTAATCTATTGATAATGTATCTAATTAAACATGAAGATCTCTCTCATCGTTTATCCCTTGGCTGGTTCAAAGACATCCCGTGTCTACACCAGGCTCCATTGTCTACATATTAAGTGGGGCCCTGTACAGATTTGAACAGCATCTTAACTTCCTAAGTTGAAGTGTGGCTGGGGTTAAGTGGTCTCTTCGCTCGCATCACCCATCTTCGCTCTAGAGTGACAGCTGGGGACCCAGCAGTTGCTATGGTAATCTCTTCCCCGCAGAATAGAAATGTCCCAGACTGCTCGTTTGAAACTAAATCAGTCTCCTCTGAGTTAAAACAATACTGCACAGATTTAGCCATATTAACAAGTACACCTTTAAAGAAGTTTCTCTGTTGCTCTTGATTCAGTAGTAATTTAAGATCTCTGCAGCTAGTGTTCTTTTTCGAGTTTTTAACAGCTTTATAGTTATTTGCTAAAATATCGTTCTTTGGTGCTTATAACTTTTAAATGTCCAAGTTTTTCTTTTAAGTCTGCTTAGTACATCCAGTATTGGGTAACATTTTCCTTAAAGCTGTCATCTGTAATACATTGTAATGGTAGATATAAGAATTAATAAAACATTACAGCATCTAATATCGACAGTTGTAATGCATTAAAGGTGTTGATTTATAATGCTTCATAAGCTGCAATGAAGCTGTCATCTATAATACAGTAAGAATACCTTCATAATTCTTATACCGATCATTATAATACTTTAATAAAGAATTATAGCATCTTCTATTGACAGTCATAATGCATTAAAGTGTTGATTTTAATACTTCAGAAGTTCCAGTGAAGCTCTCACCTATAATGCACTATAGATGCAATTATAATGCATTATAATGGTCGTACTTTGTACTGCGTCATGAAAATATCTATAGTGTATTATAGTTTCATAAAGCATTTATAATGCATAATAAACATGGTTATAATGTGTTATGACTTTTTATAAATATTTATAGTCATGTTTATAATGACTTATCATTCACTGTTGACGATTTTTGTATCTGCTGAGGCTGGTGTTGCACATTGACGGGGAATTTGTACCCAGGCGTGACTACGCTCACAGTGTCTTTAACCGGACGATATCCTAAGCATCGAGAGGAAATTGAATTTGCACTTAGTGTTGTAATAAATTTTGCCTCCATAATTCATTTAGGTACATTTTCTGTTCCAGGTTGTACACAGATATTATCCTGATCTGATCAATATTATACTCATGCGTGGATGTGCTGATGATAGTATTATGCCTATTGATGGGTATGACTTTGTACAATAAAAGGCACAATTTCCCCATTTCTGTAAAGCTTCTGTTCTACAGATTCCCATATCTTCACTGCTATGAATGTTAGCCCAGGTAATGCCAAAAAACTCAAATTGTGTGAAGCGGCCAGCTATCAACTACAATCCACACTATTAAAAAGCCCCTTGCAATACTTACGAAGCAAATTTAGCATTATTTAACAAATAACTCTCAAGAAAAACATAACTTTCCCATTTGTCGGTGAAAGAATAGTTTCTAATGCCCTGGAGATTTCATTTAAATAAAGGATATTTTTGTCAAGGCCATACAGTAAATTTTTAAATACATGCCCACC
>JAODKL010000041.1:8654532-8671907 GCA_026780765.1 Petrocephalus schoutedeni
AACCCCCCCCCCCGCCCTCCGCCCCCACCACTCACTTGGTGAAACTTTTTTTTCCGCCACAAGCAGCATGATGGTGTCCTTCAGCAAGGAGATGGGGAAATTTGTGATCGAGCCCATATGATGGAATGGAGAGACAAATAATAATACGTCAATTTCGAGAAAGTAGAAATTATCACTTTCGCTGGATATTTTAGCTAGCAGGTGCTACCAAGGTTTTTTGCATGGACACTAGCCTGGCATGGGTGTCTCCCAGAGTACACGTCTCAGATCACTGAGTTAATAAAAACTGATCTGCCTACATTAGGAATATATTTACACAGTATGTGTAATTACTATTACTCTTCTGAGGGGCCAGACATGTGACTTTAGAGGTGCACGGTCTGATTAACAGTGACTTAATCTGTTCACCTGCTTTAGAGCAAAATTCTCACCATGCTGGCATCGTTGCATATCTATAGATGCAAGGACTACTTGAAGAACTTCTTGAACACTGAAAACCTGCGGCAAAGTACAGAAATGGTCCTGCGTGTACACCAGCATGACACTAGTTCATCTATGCCTGCAGACTAGCATGTGTGTTAGCTATCGCGTCAGTACTTGTGCAGAAGCATAGTTAGTCTGTCCTGCAATTTTACATGTGCAGAATTTTACACAGTCTCTGTCTGGTGGGATCTGGTATGTAACAACCTCTCTGTGCCTAAAGACGATAGTCATGTGTGGTAGTTTACTGTGGCATTTTCTTGTAGTTTGTCTTGTCCATGCCTCTAGAGCATGAGGTGAGGTATTTTGTCCTGTCTGTGCCTATGGGCTGTCACTATGGGGTAGTTTGTGCCTATGAACTGCTACAGTATGTGAGGTAGTTTATTCTCACAGGACTTATAGACTGATGTGAGGTACGTAATTCCATCCATGCATATAGACTGTGGCTATTGTTTATCCTCTGTGCCCATAGACTACCATGCCAGGTTGTTTTTTCCATTTCTGTGTATTGAGGGTGTTTATTCCATCCGTGTGTATACACTGCAGCACGTGGGTGGTTATTCTGTCTGTGTATAGACTGTCACTTCTATCCGGATGTATAGACTACAGTGCAAGGTTGTTTATTCCGGCCATGTGTATAGACTGCAGCACGAGGGTGTTTATTCTGTCCATGTGTATAGACTGCAGAGTGGGGGTGTTTATTCTGTCCGTGTACATAGACTGTAGTGTGAGGGTGTATATTCCATCCGTGTGTATAGACTGCAGTGTGAGGGTGTATATTCCATCGGTGTGTATAGACTACAATGTGAGGGTGTATATTCCATCCGTGTGTATAGACTGCAGTGTTAGGGTGTTTATTCCATCGGTGTGTATAGACTACAATGTGAGGGTGTATATTCCATCCGTGTGTATAGACTGCAGTGTGAGGTTGTTTTTTCTGTGTGTAGACTGTTGTGTGAGGTTGCTTATTCCACCCGTGCCTATAGACTATCCTGTGCGGTGGTGCAGGAGAGCCGCAGGCCCACTCCTGCTCAGAGGCAGCCGTCTGCCTATTGAAAGGACACCACAGTGGGCCACAGAGCGGCTGGAGGTCCCCGCAGTGTTAACCTCCCGTTGACACCTCCTCTGTCATTCCGCACGTTGGCAAGGCGCAGGATAAACCAGGCTGATCACGGGGAGAGGCAAGCGGGGCAGAGGAGCGCCTCAGTCCCCACCGGAGCAACAGACCAGCAGGCTCAGATTAGAGGAAATTTGTTCCACAATATTGCTGCCTCCTGCTTTCCAGTGCTGGCCCGCACAGAAGGTGGAGGCAGAGTTTTGGGCGGTGGCCAAACCTTTCCGTGTCCCCCATTCCCGCCGCATGTGCTTAGCCCGACTCCCCACTGCTACTTCTTGAGGTTTATAGCCTCCCTGCCTGATGGAACAAATGCTAAATTCCAGAAAATAAACTTATCTCATTTGGATGACAACACATTCCCTCAGGTTACAATGTTGCACCATTTTGAAAACCAGGCTGGGTCAGTTGTTCGCTTTTCAGCTCGGGGAGGGTGCACTTGGCAGCGAGGACTGCAGGCTTTTCTTGCGTATTGCGTTATCTGGGATAAAGACGGCCGTTTCTACCATGTCTGTGTGTTTAGGAATCTGTACTGCATGAAATAAATATCTTATTCTGAAATAAGAATGCATGATGCCATTTAGAGGTTTTGTTTTATGATGCATTTAAGCTAATTTACATTTTTCAGTACAAATCTTTTTTCTTCTTTAAAGGAATAGGGTGCACACTGACTGAATGTCGCTCGACAGCCGCCTAAAACAAGCAAGCTTATAATCCTGAATGTCGACTAGTAAGCATGAGAAATACTGTCGTTTTGCTAAATTCCGCTAAGACGGTGCGATTGTAAGGTGTATGCCTAAGTCTCTTGTAGCATTTCTTTAATTTTAAGGTGAAATTAAAGAAATTCGTCATTTTTACCTAGGAATATTTTGAAGCTCATAAAACAGAATCATTTAAAATTCAGATATTTTAGGTCAAGTTTTCCAAAACCTTATTCTATTACTATTATGTGATATTTGGAAAACTTGAAATCTGAAATCATTGTATTACGGGAGCCTAATGTTCCTAAAGCTTAAATAATTCTCCATTTCCATTTTAGAAATAAGATTGCGAAAAAACGTAGAATGGCAAGTGTAGGAAACTCCAGTTATTTCTGGGAATCGGTAGCTGTCAATGGAAGGTTGCTAAGACATTATAAAAGGAGGTCGCCTGTACGGAATCAGGGACCGACTGCAGTTGGTCCAGCTCTGAGACGGCGGGCTTCACTTCTGGGGATTGGTTACAAACACGACGACACAAAGGGTGCGTGCCAGTTAACATGATTGATCACCCGTGTGGATAATCCCTAATTCTATGGCTGCCTTTGGAGGGGCCCTCGGATGTTTTGTGTAATGATTTGCAATGATTTGAGGCGGCGGGGGCGTCTGTTTTATGATAGATGGAGCCTTCAGATGGGTTTAGTCAGGTAGATTGGGGGGGGGGGGCCCTGAAAGAGCACGGGATTATTGACAAGGAGGCGGACCGCAGGGAACATGGGGCCTCGTCCCGCTGTCACGGTCCGACCCGGCATGGCACTCTTAGCCGCCGTGTGGGCCGCTGGGGGGGGGGGGCTGCGAATCCCCCAAGACTATCTGCTCCCCTCCCCTTGGGAGTGAGCCACACCATGGACAATGACTGACCAAATGACGAAATGGTATGGTAATATGGCTGACCTTTGGTTAAACAGGGCTACCCCCCCATGAGGAGAGAAGACTCTAGTTCAAGCTCTGGAAGGGCATTAGGAGCCATATTTGATGACAATTGGCATATTGAGCAAAACTGCTATTATTCAACAGCAATATTTGTTTCTTTTCTTTCGCTTAAGAATAGTATGGTCCTCCTAAAATGTAAATGAAATTGGTCTCGCGATTGTAATTATTCATAGATACTTTGTGCGAAGTATAAAATTTATTTCCAGGGTTTTTTTTTTTTTCTTCAAGCCTCAGTGCGCTCGCCGCGGAGATGCGCTTGGCACGGATCGTGGCACGGGGATGCACCTGCAGCTGAGGCGGTTGCCGATGGCGACCGGGAGGCGCGCCCTGCCGCGCCGCTTCCAGCAGCCCGCTTGCTCTGAACGGAGGTCAGTAAATAAATCCGTGCGGCGACTGCAGCGTGCGTCCGAGCCACGCGGCTGCCTCCGCCGCCGGGCCGTGGATTTGGGCCGGTGTTTTCTGGAGCACATTATGGCATGCACGAGAGCATAGGGGCGGTCAGCCAGATATGCCAAAAACCCCCTGTCCCCCGGTAAGGGGAATTACATGACCTTTCTCAGCTCACCGCAACCTCCTCATTATACACACACCAGTGAGCTCCACACTCCCAAATTCCATCTTCCTGTGTAGCTGATGGTGGTGATGGGGGTGGGGGCTTATGTTGAACAGCACGTACTGCTTTTTTCGTTTGAGTTTAGGTCGACTCAAAAATGATTTATTAACTTAAAAAAATGTGTAGGTTTTTAAAACCGTATTAATTCACGGGTGATGAGAATAGCTACGCAGAATGGCTGCCCGATTTGAAATAGCGAATTCTCTCTCTTAAATTGATACGTAAAACATATTTAATAATCATAATTAAGAATGAAAATATGGCGCTCTATGGAACTCGTGAGCTGACCCTCTCTTATATTCGTTTGCTTCATACATCTGTTGAGTCTGAAGAGTTTCACCTTCCACAGGACTCAGGTGGGCAGTTTCCTTGCCAGGGGAGCCAGTTAGAGCCCTGATTTAGGTCCCATCAGCTCGGCAGATTATCACAGCGGGGGTCATCTCCCGAGCTCGGCTAGCAGGCCTGAGATCTATAAGCACTTTCCTCTGAAGGATTTCTGAAATTAGGAGAATGGTCATCGCTCGCCGTCGGCGGGGCCCCGCTGCAGCCATTAGCATATGGAGCAAAGCGTGTCATTAGGGCGCTGGCCCGAGGAAATGGGCCGATGACGCTGTGGTACCCTCTGCAGGAGCCAATTAACACTGTAAATTCACTCGATCCCGTCCCCAAAAAGTAGGGCCTGGTGAAACGTCTCAGTCAGGATTACCGGCGGAGCAAGTGGAGTGGAGGGTTGGTGATGGGGCAGGTGGCTGACCCCCCCCTCCCCTTCCCCACTGGCCGCCCCTGGCTCCCCCCTCCGTTGTTAGTGACTTCCACTCCGGCGGTGGGCCTAAGAGGCCTGTCCGCAAGCTTCCTCCGGTCGACTCTGTCTCATCTTCGTCGCTCCCCGCATTCATTTTCAAATTAACCTCCTAATAGACCTCATCTGTCCACAGCAAGGCTATTAACTAAGGATCTGTTTTCATCCACGACAGCCAAGTGGAGGAGAGACCCTGCCCCACGGCCCCACTACGCGCAAAATGAACAGCAAAACAAAACGTGAATAAAAAAGGCAACAAAGGGATTTCATTATATATAGCTAATTTTCTCCTGGGCCCCGGCTGCCTTGTTCCCGGGCAAAGAATTAGAAGCCCTTAATTGCTTTATCACAGAGCCCTGTGATTTCCAGCAATCAGGCCGATTCCATTTAATTTAAGTGCCAGGAGATGAGAGCGAAACTTGAAGCTCTTACCTGCCCCGGGGCCCTGAAAAGGAGCATGAAAAAGGAACTGTGAAATATGTGATTTCGGTGCGTGCGAGCGAATGGTAATCAATAACATTTGCTTGTGATTGGAAATGACGTTTGCCCTGAAGTATTCGGCCCCATGGCTCAGTAAACCTACTTTCGGTGGGGATTTAAAAGCATGGCATTGAGACCCCTTAGGACAACTAAGAGCCTGGGGGCTGCTCCTGGTGGAGGGGGTGTCAAATACAGTAAATTTGGATCAATTAAGAAATTTCTGTGGAAGCCTTTAGAGGTGTAGCTGTGATTCTCAAGATGTCAGTGCAATTAAAATCCATCTATTAATTAGAAGTGTGTTATTTCATTAAGATAATAGGATTAGCATTCCTTGTCTATAGCTGTGTTTTACATGTTCCAGGTCTTTGGGGAAACACTTCAGTACTAATAATTAAATAATCTGTCTTTAACCGGTTTTTGTGTGGACAAGTAATCTAAAGTAAATGCTCATTTTATCCCAACTGTTTTTCTTATTCTTGCAACCCTGTGACCGCTATAAGTGGTTCGATATTGGATGTATGATAATATATCCATCTGTATCGGTACCCAAAAAGGCAATATCCTGTAGTTTTTTTTTTTATAATTCTGTACATTTCTATAATCCCTAAAGACTCACTTCCATCCTTCCATTTATTGTCCATACTTGCTTGGCATATGCAGACTTCACACAGCAAAATAACAAATTTTATGCGAATGAACCAACGCAGGGACATTTCGGCAATTGTAATCGACAAACCCGCTCCGGAATGAGCAAAACTTTGCTTAAATTAAAAGCAGCAAGGTGCTCGTAATGCAGGCTGGTGCTAAGGAACAGAAATCTAATCTAACTTGCTCTTTCATGTTAACGTTGTCAAGAAATTTAAGGCTCTCGGCTTCTTCTCCTTACACTCTAATGGACAATTGATCATTGTCACATGTAGTCAGTCCTCCTTTTTTCAGCTGGAAAGAGAGAAAAGTTGCTTTACGACAAAAGTGGTATGTCTGTCACCTGCACATTAGATTGCTGTCCATCTGAGCTCTCCAAACTCTCTTTGCGTACTACTTTTAGGGTTAATAAGGTGTAATTTAAATCCAAAATCCCTGACAGTACATTTTCCAACGGTACGGCTTGTAGGTTCTGCATGGTGGTTTGGATCAAAGACTGGTTATCTCTGATATTGAGCTGTTCTAACCTCTGTCCACTCTGATTAAATGCAGAGTGCTGTGAATTTCCTAGTTAATCAGGACTAGCTTTCAGAGGGAGCTCTAGACTAGGAAGGTGAACATGCACTGGAAAAAGGAAATAATTTAAATGCCGTAATGAACACCTTTGCAAATACTAAATTAATTAAATAAAGTCAAGGTCTATCAAAACTTGCTTTGAACCAAACACAGGCCAGACCCCATCAAAATCATATAATAATGGTATGTTAATAATGAGAGTGTTGGACTTGTTTTGTAAATGTACCACATTTAGTTACCTTGAATTAATTAATGAACAAAATATTAAGCCCTGTACAAAGT
Organism: Petrocephalus schoutedeni; assembly: GCA_026780765.1. Classification (NCBI taxonomy): domain Eukaryota; kingdom Metazoa; phylum Chordata; class Actinopteri; order Osteoglossiformes; family Mormyridae; genus Petrocephalus; species Petrocephalus schoutedeni. The sequence goes on from JAODKL010000041.1 coordinate 8,661,213, forward strand.
TCCTAGATAAATGACCCACCGTTTGCTTAGTCCAGTTTTCTGAAGGTTGCGATTCTGCAACTGTGTTTATGAATTTCCTGCAGACCTACTAGGGTGAGAGTGCAATGTCATGTCAGGATTTCCGCTAAATAACAGAAAAGGGTGAACAGTTGAGTGAGCCAATGTATTTTTTACACAAGCGCGGTAGATTTCTGGGTAATCGTTTAGATAATTTCAGTAAGGTACTGTATATCATTGGCGACAGTGTCATGTTACTTGGCGGTGCTCCTCACCAGGTTTGTGAAAATGCAGCTTGGTCTGAGACATACGTTGACACTCCTGCATACGTTGTTCACTGCCTGGTGCCCTCTGCTTCATGGGATAAGCCCCAGGCTGACTTGAGCACTCTGTCCAGGATGAGAGCATTAAAGATGGAAGACACTGACAGTCTACCCCAGCTTTTGTAGTCACTCTGGATACTTAAGTTATATTCTGCCCTTTATTAAATACACATCAAATAGACAGGTGAAACCAACATAAACATTTTAAATGTGTCGGAACACCTCGCTGCTGCAAACTGGTGAAAAGTGATTTAGTGTAAACTTGAGCTTAATTTTTATAATCATTGACAGTGCAGCAGGTTAAGACTACAACAGCTGGGTTTGATTCTCCCCAATAAAGAAAAATCGTAATTAAAATTTCTGGATATTCATTAAGCCTGTGATACTATCCTGAAATGGTGCCGTATCTAAAGACCGCTCCTTGAAATAAGATCAACCTTTTGACTTCCTTCTGGTTCTCACCCGACGGTTTCATCTTCTAAAGCCACGTTTTCAGCCGTTAGAGGCGAGTTTAGCAGCAGGCCGGTTCTGCTGGAGGTTAGATTGCCAGAGACTTCAGTAGAAGTGCCACATGAATACACTCTAAAAGTGTTTTAATTACCTTGTCAGATATAATGCAAATTAAGAGAGGGAACTTTGACCTCGTAGTACCTCAGAGAGACAGAAACTTTGTATGGTCACGGATTTTCTACACAAGCAGAACACTGGATAATATAATGTGCACGTGAATTTGTAAGGCCCTTAGATACCCTCTAGACTGTTTTCAGAGTGACGCTTGGGCATCAAATACCTGTACACCTGATGCATAAAATAAAACATTCTTGCTCCAACTTTTGAACAGTTTTTGTATTATGTTTCTCTGGAGGAGATTCATTTCAAAGTGGATAGACGAGATAATGTTACAAGGACCTGGCAAAAACGCAGTGACAGACCCATCTAAATTTAATCCTGGCCAGTTCAATACCATTTTTTTTTTGCCAGAGTTTGCTAGTTCTTGATTAAAATGTTGACGTTTTACTTGGAATTAGCCTGATTAATGTAATTGAATGTTAAAGCCCGTAGCTCAGCATTTCACATGATCAGGAGAGATGGATTAGGAAAGAAGGGTTTCAAATTGAATACACAGCTCCCTCTTCAGCCTGTTAATTGTGCCGTTTACCACTACCTGAGTCACTGACCACTGCTATTTAGTCAAACTAATGATGATGCACAGACAGAGTCTTCCCGAGATAATTAAAAAACGTTCACACTCTGTTTTCTTGCATTAGGTTTTCTTTTTACTGACGTATGCAGACTCAAAAATATCGAACTTGTTTCTTCCAGCCGTGTCTAGGACGCTGACACTGAGTCCTTAAATGAGTCTCTCAGCATAGTTTGCTTGAAAACAACTTGATTTTGAAATCTATCCCCTATCGCTTATTATTGACTGCTGCGAGATCTGGCTCTCTAGAGGTCTCCGGCCCCATCACCGCTGAAGAATTTAAGTCTCTCTGGCACCGTCCGCCATTGGTATTGTGTCCATGATGATCCCTAAAGGGGGCGACATCTCTTCTCATCATCTTTGTGTCCCAAAGAAACTGCACAATTACTTCAGCAATAAGTAAACGCACGTGGCTGTCCGTGTGTTGCCAAAGACTGTGGAGCTCTGACGCTTAGCTCACCTAGGCCTCCCGTGGTCCGCCAGCTACTCTGATTACACCCGAGGTTTACAATATGCCTCGGCCATTTACTCTCCTTGTCACACTTTTTCGGTGGGGGCGTGACCCCTCTGAGCACCTTCCCGCATCCCGTTCCGGCGGTACACTGGAATACATACGTAAATAAATGGGGCATCTCGGAATCTCCCCGACACCCGCTTCCATTGACGAGAATGGGATCCGCGGTAATTTATAATGCTGTTAGCGCGGTCGCCCGTTGCTCCCGTGGAGGTGTCTGTCACCTTCGGGGAAGAAGGGCCCACGAGTAGCACTGGGAGCGCTCTGACACTGCTTTACAATTCCACACACATGGCTGCGGGCTAAGTGACATCAAGCCTCATTATTTTCATCACATGCCACATTTGTAACCTGTTAGCGGCTAAATTGTGATAAAATAGGCCCGTGGCCCTTTCCAGCTCCTCTCTGTACTGGCTGGACTTCCCCCCCCCCGTGCCGGGAGGGTTAATTGGCTTTCCATCGCCACGGTCTTTTCGCCCGGCTGCCGGTTCCGGGGCCGCGTGAAGGGGAACAAGGCGTTCTTACTTCTCATCGAAGCGGCTCAACGCAACAACCGACCGGCGTGTGCTAAATTTGCAGACAGCGGAACCAACGCACTGTGACCGGCAGCACCGGCGACGGTCGAGGAAGCGGACGACGTGAACCAAAGGCCGGAGAAAATGAATTTCTTAAGCAAAGAATCTCTCAAGATATCTTACTCAAAGGGGTCATATATTACACTCTCTCTACACTGTTCGTCTTTTATAGCTGGTGAGATCTCCCAGTCCATTTGACTAGACTGTACCGCCAAAGTACGATTCATCTGGGTTTAAACGAAGAGAAACCCGTGCAATGGGTCTAACACTTTGAAATACCAGCGGCTTCTGCCAAAAGTGCTGTGGGCTGGAATATTTTAGAATGTGAACACGTGCAGATAGCTTTCCATTGCTTGCAAACAAATTACCCATACTCCTATTGGTCAATGTACTGAATATACATAAATTTGTCTGTTAAAGTGACTGAACATTTAAGTATCAAGCTGAAATCAGTTACAAATATAGCCCCCTCGTATACTGCATGGTAGAGGTTGAATAACGTGCTAATTGCTGTTCATCATATTTATAAACCTTGAGTTAAAAACTTTTCTCCCAAAACAAATGAATCTGAGTCTTCACCAGTGCAGTCGGAAGAGCCGGTTGGAAGATTCGGGAGATTCGTTCTCGTTCAGTGGTGTATCACGATGGACACTGGAGCGGCCCTTGTAACTACATGTAGATCTGACAGAAATTGCGGTTCTGATTTTTAAGAATGAAATCTCTTTTAAGCTGTACTGAAACGCAGGGGCGAAAGGGGGAAAAAAAATTAAATAAAAAAAAAAAAATGAACAGCACAGCCGGTCCATGGAAACAGAAGTATGGAAAGGGAAGCAGTTCTCAATTTATGCAACAGCCAGTCCTGAGCATATGCTGAAATAATTAGGGAGGGTGGGGGGGGGAAATCTCTCGCTTGCGCAAACTTCCAATTGCCAAAAAAATAATCTGTCTCAAACAAAGGAAAGACCCCCATGGTGCCTGGGTCTACAGTTTCTGTCATATGTATTCCTTGGAGGTTTCAGATGACAAAACACAGAAAGTTGTTTTGTCCCTCTTCCTGTCACATTACACCCCTTAGCCGGAATTTTTTTTCTCATGTTGTCTCGCTGTCTGCGCTGTCAGCCTGTAGCCCGGCACCTGCTCTCATGTTCCTAATTAGTCTTATTTAATTAATTATATTCTGCAGCACATCTTCTTATCTCTCGTTCCTCTGCTCTTTTCACTCTCTCTCTCTCTCTCTCTCTCTCTCTCTCTCTCGCGTCTTTTTTTTTTTTTCCGTCAACTTTAAACTGGGTGTAAGGAGACCTGCTCCACAGCGCCCCTAATAGCATTGCCCCAGGGAACTTTTTTTTGACCCAAGTTCCGCAGTTTAAGTGCTGAGGCGTTTTCCTGAGCGATGTTCATTGTGCATAATAATGATGTTTACTGATTGGGAAACATCGCTCAGTACCATATGCTTGCCTCTGCCTTATACAGTCCCGTTGTGTTACAGTATGGTGGAATACAGTACAATAGATGTAATGGGAGCCCGGAATACAGTTTTATACACATAACAAAGCTGATACTGTAAATTAGAAGACTGTTTCTTTTTAAATTTGTATCTTTTTCTAATTAAAGAGTGTTTATTGTATGATTGTAAATGTAATTTTGTTTATATAAATTAAGAAATTTTTAAACAGATGCCTTTACTTATTCCTGATTTACTTTTCAAAAGCCTTAACAATTTTTTGTTGCATGAAATCAGTTAGCAATACTCTAACAGGAGATATATTACTATATTATGTGGAATATCATGTAAGCAATTTCCCTTATGGGACCAATGAAGTTTTTTTCTGATTCTAATTCTGATTCTGAAGGCGCTGATGCTCAGTTACATGTTTATGCTGAACGAGGAACCGTGCACACGCATTCGAAGGCCTTTCCTGTAAGTGAAACCAGGTTCCAGGTATCAGAACAAATTTTCTTTCTCTCAGACTTTTATTTTTGATCTTGCTAATTCATAGCATACAACTAGCTTTGTTTAAAAGTGAACTGCTTCAGCAGTATCGCTCTCATCAGGGAAAACCCGAAGTCAGAGGATTCAGACAGAGGAAACATTAAGTTATGTTTAAGTTTAACAAATTGTTATATATACAAGGTGCCCCAAAGACCTGTTAAGGAATTAAACAATAAGAGAAAATAATTATAATTTTTACTTTTGCTATGAAATGTTACCCCATTGCTGCAAGGGACCTAACATACTCCACTGGGAAATGTCAAGCTGCCTGTTCATTGTCTACTTAAACAACCTGTATGAATGGTTAAAGCAGCTAATGAGTAATCCAGGGAAGGTAAGAGATGTCCATGTATTTACTAGGTTTTGTTAGTTACACTCAGATGTGACGCACATTAAGTTAATGAAATATAAAAGCTAAAAAAAGTATAGTATCATTAATGAGTTTTGCTGAAATAATCTAAAAAGCATGCCAAAGCAATTACATTTAGCTGCTAGCCAGGCGACACCGTGAACTGGATTTTGCAGACGCACAAGCATAATTCTGACAAATGCCGACTACGGCGTTTGAAACCAGTGATCGGATCTTCACTTGTTAGCATGCTAGGAATCATCAGAGCTTAACACTCATAGCTTGATATAAATTAGCGACGCTGGAAATTGCTGGATACCATTTTTTTTTCTCCCAAAGACAGTGTTCAATTAAGCGCAGATGTTCACAACAAAAGCTGACATAACCATATTTATAGAATGTCTGTGATTATTACACTTAATAATAAATATGGGTTGGATAAATCATAATTTGTCAAATAAAAATTTTTGAGTTTTTTTTAAGGTTTTGAACACTGTCATTCAATGCAGGCCACTAATAAAGCAATTAACACTCCAAAATAGTTCAGAGAGAAAAAGGACTTGACACAGTGATAATAGTGTGTGAGATTTGTCTGATTCTGTTATTGTACTGTACCTTAAGTTAACAAATTTGCAAACATTTGTCAGTTTAAAATGTTTATATTTTTGTCCATCATAAGAAGACTCTAAACCATATGACAAAATAGTGAAGCCTCACACTGTAGAGATATTAATTCAACGGTGAAGTGAATTTTAGATAAATCCGTTAAAACACACAATTCCATAAGGTGTGAAAAGTGATGTGTTCATACTGTAGAGCTACCTCGTGAGGCACAGTTTCAGCTACTGTGGTCTCAGGAGTCCATGACACATTGGTGTGAAACCTCTCTATGATATAAACCTATATTATCACTATCAGCCAATGAGATGGCAGGATGAAACAGGGCCGTAGGAATTGGTTGGGATGTGTATCCCCCAATATTTCATTTGGATTCATTCACTCCCCCCAATAAATAGACCTGTATATAAATCATGAACTTACCCCCCCCCCCCCCCCCCCCCCCCCCGATATCAAACTCTCTTCAACACGGTGACTTCTGCTGCTATTCTCCCTGAGAAGCTGCCTTATTATATGAGCTTTATTTCTAAACAAGATCTATCGAAATTAGATGACATAGCTGTATTAATTATAATTATATAGTCATGTCAAAGTTTTGTCTTGTTCAGACAGTTTGGTTGTGGTTGACAGAATAATTATGTACGGGTAGCAGTATTTACTCATGGAAAGCGTTATTTAACAATTTCATTTGGCAACTAAAATGTAAGGGGACGCTGTGTAAAATCTAAATAAAAATGTAAATGTAAAATCATATATGCCCACATGTAATTAAAAATGGAACAAAGACAACATATCAAATGTTGAAACTGAGAATTTTTTTATTATTATTTATGACAATTATATGCTCAATTTGAATTTGATGCCAGCAACACGTTTCAAAAAAAGTTGAGACAAGGGCAACAAAAGACTGGAAAAGTTGTGTAATGCTAAAAACAAAGCACCTGGTTGAATATCTCACAGCTAATTAGGTTAATTGGCAACAGGTCAGTAAGATAATTGGATATAAAAGGAGCCCCCCAGAGAGGAGGGGTCGCTGTGCAGTGAAGATGGGGAGAGGTTCACCACTCTGTGAAAGACTGCGTGGGCATATAGTGCAACAATTTTAAGAATAAAGTTCATCAACATATTATTGCAAATTATTTGGGAATTTCATCATCTACAGTACATAATATCATTAAAAGACTCAGAGAATCTGGAGAGATCTCTGTACACAAGGGATAAGGCCGAAACTCAGTATTGGATGGCCATGATCCTTGGCTCCTCAGGCACTGCATTAAAAGTAGACACGATGTTATAGTGGGAATCACTGCATGGGCTCAGGAACACTGTCAGTAAGCACAGTTTGTCGCTGCATCCAAAAACGCAGGCTGAAGCTTCACCATTCAGAAAAGAAACCATGAAACCATGATCCAGAAACGCTGTCGACTTCTCTGGGCCAGAGCCCGTTTAAGATGGACTGAGGCAAAATGGAAAACTGTCCCATGGCCTTACAAATCTGAATTTCATATTCTTTTTAGGCTAAAGAGGAGAGGGACCATCCCCCTAATCAGCGGACAGTTGCCAGCATCCGTGATGGTATGAGGATGCATTAGTGTCCATGACTTGCACATCTGGGAAGGCACCATTAATGCTGAACGATATATATAGGTTTTGAAGCAACCTATGATGCCATCCAGACAACCACTTTCTGCGCATATTGCAGCAGCAAGGCTCCATAGTAGAAGTGTCTGGGTGCTGGACTGGCCTGCCTGCAGTCCGGCCGTTACCCATTGAAAACAGCAAATATGACAAAGGAGACCCTGAACTGTTGAGCAGTGTAAATCCTGTATCAGGCGAGAATGGGACAACATGTCACTTTCAAAACTCCATAAATCGGTCTTCTCAGTTTCCACACATTTGCAGAGTGTTGTTAAAAGGAGAGGTGATGCAACACAGTGGTAAAAGTGCCCCTGTCTCTTTTGTGAAACATGTTGCTGGCATCAAATTCAAACTGAGCATATATTTCTCATAAAATAATAAACTTTCTCAGATTCAACATTTGATATGTCTTTTCAAATATTTAAAATGTCTTTTAAATATGGGTTAAGAAGATATTAAAATCACTGAATTCTGTTTTTAGTTACATTTTACACAGGGCTGTAAATATACACATTTACACTAACTTATGTGAACTTTTAAATTATTCTTTGTATTTGTTATGCTTTTTTACAAGCAGTAACAGCACCTAGTTGATATATCTGTGTGAAACTCTAACTGTGACTGAATCAGTTGATGCCCAGGTTTTGTTTAAGTTTGGCAAAGTAAATAAACTTCAAGCAATCTGCTAGACTGTATTGACTAAGTGGCATTTTGTTTTTTTTTTCTTTTCTGTCTGAGAAGATTTTCTGTTTTTTCGAGTTAATGCAACGCTGCATGCCAGCAGTGTCTATCAAGTTTGTTTTCAGCGAAACGAGCAGTGAGTGCGGGGATAGTCCCTGAGGAGCGATCAGACCGAGCGGAGAGGTACCAGGGTCCAGCTAAGGTAACGTTTAAACGGTTCTGTACAGTCTAGATTGCCAGAGTTCCAGACCTCACCCTTGCACTCTCCAACAATAAAGCTAGTTCTTTGCCAAGCTTACTCCACTTTAAGCCTTCATAGCAATGGTGACAACATCCGTGGAAATGAATGCAGTTACTTTAGTACACATACTCTCAGTTATAAACTACTAAATAATTGGTTATATAACAATGATACTTTTTGCGACTTAAAGATTTTCACTTTATTTCAACAGAGCAAAATATATTTTTCTTATTACTGTTTCTTTCTACAACTTTCTTTTGTGAATATTATGCTGTGTGTGTAAAAAATATGTGCTTGAAATTAACCGTCGTAACTTTTTTTTAATTTTTAGCTGAACATGGGACTTCCTGCCATTAGATGTCACATATTTAGTTAATTATATGTATTAAACAGCTACAAAAGTACAGAACGGCCTATATATGTGTGTGGAAAAAAATGCAATTAGGGAGACTATTAGTAGTGTGTAAAAGCAGGCAAAGAATTGCCAGCCGCCCTGATGGTGTATGGAGCGTGCCTCGCATTCGAGTAAACATGGTAGGTCGGCGGTCCTGGTTCTGTCCAAGTTGTGCATGGATTCACGCGGGCACCAGTCTGGAAAGTGCCTCGGGTTTCGTTTCCTGATCCTGCCAAAGAAGGGTGCATGGCAGCTGCCCCGGTGTCCTCCTCTTACAGCGCGATCCTTCCCCGGCCCAAGAAAGGCCCCATTAATAATTCACCCCTTGATCAACACTGCAACAAAGGGAAAGATCAAACCTTTGGCAGCAGTGCAGGAGCTGCAGCCTGATAGTATTTCCCCCCTAAATAGCTTTGCATTGACCATATGGACATCATAATTACCCCGCAGTCCAAAATCACACGCTAATTAGTTTTTGTAGATATTGCCCTTCCTTCATTAATTTGTTGTTGTAAAATGCAATACTTTTCCCGGGCTGTTTTGAAAATGTTTCTAATGGTATTACAAAAAAAAAACAATGTTGATCGGAAAATAAAAGGATGGTGCAATATAACTCCATTTTTCAAATGTGTTATATTTCATCTAAAAGGAGCCGTTGGAAATACGCTAATCTCAGGAACGGCTTCAGCGACTCGCCCCCCGTCCCGAACACTCCCCGAGCTTGCGTGGCACGGACGTCGGCACGTTAAAATAAGTTTGAAGTGACGCATAAGCTACCAAGGATGCTCACAAAGCATATTTGACCCGTTCGACCATTCGTCAGTGAAGGTGAGGGGGCACTCGTGTTCTGGGGGGTGGGGGGAGTGGTTTACAGGACACTGGTGATCAGGTGTTGGGACAGCCCCTGTTTTTCCCAATTTCTCATAAGTTAAGGGTGTTTCACAAACACTCATGCTCAGTTGCATAAAGAAAATGGGTACTAGTCTCCTTTCAGTCTATGGATCATCATAAATCTTATATATATACCATCATAATGATTTTTTATAAAAGTTCCTCCAGTAAAATTTCAAACGTATCTCATACCGCTGTGTCCTTATTCAGCGTATTCTGATAAACTCTTTAAAAGTAATTCACATCTGGCAGAACAGAATCCTGTCACTTTCTAAATTCAGCTACTAAATTTATGCAAAATGTTTGTGTCACCATAGAAGGCATCAAACATATCTGCTTTTAACTCGTTGCAAGAAGCAAAAAGCCCCACCTCACTGCTTTTAATTGTAGTATTAGGAAGAGTGTGCCTGAAACATGCTGCTGGTTCTTCATGTCACGATCAATCGAATTAAATATTTGATTTATTGTTGCATTCTTTGTCGATAAACCAAACATGACCCATCTTAGCATATTGGATGGAATGATGATTTAGACTATTAAAGTAATAAATAATAAAAAGTAATAAATAAATACAAATTAATTAATAAATGTAGAATTCTTTTGGAGAAATATGGAAGATGGGTAGAGGACAAATGGTTCGTTTCTCAGCTATAGGAGAGTTATTTGTCCTTTTGGAAGAAAAGATGTCCTGTGTCTTTGTGGGTGAAATGGTCAGGAACAGTCAGTTAAGCCCACATCTTTGTGGGCTGTGGAGACCCCACGGCGACTCATAAAATGATGCAAGGGAACACATTTGATGATCCCTCCTGCGAGAATGAATATTTTTCTAAAGGTAGGTGGACTTCATTCTATTAACCTCTGTGCGGTGTTAAAGGATCTGTTTATGGAAAGGAAATGACAAGAACTTGAGTTGACAGGCCTGGAGTGAGACAGTTAAATGCCCCTCACTGCTCTAGATAATTAATAAATAAAGTACCAGGGGAGCCCTGCCATGCTTTCCTGTATGACAGGGCTGTCTCCAGTGCGCTAAAGCATTAAATGACCAATTCCTGTCAGGCTAACTTCCACCACGCTCTCTCTCGCTCCCTCCCTCTCTCTCTTGCTCTCTCTCTCTCTTTTACTTTGAGAGCTACTTTGCTCTCTTTGCACTGAGTTTTTCAGCGACTGATGGCTCTAGTTCATTTCTGCTGAATTAATTGGTCCCTGAATGAATTCTGTTGACAGGGCAATTCATCATGTGTTTGGCCCTGACAGTGACTGGGGTTGGAGGGTGGGGTGGG